>JAPKLW010001519.1:6492-144944 GCA_026898455.1 Plectranthus barbatus | reverse complement strand
TGCACAAAGTTAACACTAAAGATGCACAATATAATAGTAAAAATGAATGTCGATCTAAATAAAAAAAATTTAAACTATATTGATGCACAATTAACAAAGTCGAGACCGAACACGAATGCAAAATCCAAAAACAAAGAAAAAAAATCTGATCGAGAGAAGAACTATAAATCAAATCGAATGAAGAAGGAAGAAGAAATCAAATCACACGAAGAAAGGAATAAAAAATTTGATGAGATACTATTTCAAATTTTTTAAAAAAGCTAAAATTACAAAAATAACCTTAATTTTGCAAAACTTCAGGATAATCGAGGAAAACTGCACACGGAGTGAAATAGATCATGAGCGTTGAAATCACAAAATCAAAGGATGAGATTTATTCTCATTTCTCATACTAAAAACTATTCTCATATGATCACTACTCTCTCTCTATATATATATACATATATATATGTATATATATATATATTGAGCATGAAATGATTTGAGAAAAAGAGAAAAGAAAATGCGAGATATGATGATTTGAATTGGAAAGGTTAGGTGAATGGATGAATGAGTGTAGATGGTGATTTTAGTTTGTTGAGAGTCGTGAACTCAATTAATCTAAGTCACTTGATCAAATTTCCTCTCTTATTCAGAAAAAGCCTACATTACAACAAAAAAGAAAGTACTTTTGATTCTAGGCTTGTGTGGACATTTTAGCCGTGGGGATTTTCGAAAATTTGCAAGCCTAATGTAGAAATTTCTTCATACATGTTCTGAATGTTTTCACTGAAACCTAAATTTGTGTGATGAGTGTTACACTTACTGTGAGTCTTCCACAATTGATGAATTTCCTATCTCCTTCAAATTGTTTGTGATGTGAATTTTTTATCCTTTAATGTGATGAATCTTGTGAGGCATTGCATTTTTAATCGCATGAGATTTCTGTTCTTTCTTTCTATTGATTGAAGACAATCAAATACTTAAGTTTGGGGGGAATGATAAGCTCGTAAATACACCAACTTATCAATTTTTTTCTACTTTATTTTAGTTGATTTATGTCTAATTATTAGATATTTTCGTGCATGAGTATATATTAGAGGATTTTATGCTTGCCGTGGGGAATTTTTGCAAATTTTTTGGTGGAAAAGTGGCCAAGCGAAGAAAATAGCCGGAATTGAAAAATTGCTATTTTGGTCGGCAACATGGAAGACAAAACTAAAAACCCGAACAAGACCGTCGGTCGACATGGAGGGTCGATGTCAACCGAGGCAGAAAGAGAAGAAAAACTCAATATTTGAGGTCTATGTCAATTGACATGCTGTGTGTCAGTCGACACAGATGGTTGATGGCAATCAATGTTGAGATCGAAGTTGGAATTCGACATGAAGTCCATGTCCATTGACACACTATGTGTCGATTGATACGGAGGTTCGAGAAGAAACCTTTTGTCAGAATCCTTATTTTAGCAGTAGAATTTTTCAAGACTTCGAATTCCTCTTTAATTTGTGTAAGTTATTTAATGCATTTTAATAAATTTATTCTTTAATTCTATCCATGGTTTGTGGCTGAAAACTCTAGCATATTCTTTGGCTTGGAGAAATCAATCTCATGCATGTTTAAATAACTCAATATCATAGTTTAATTTAATCGGATCTAAATTTAATGAAGGATTGAGATATGAAATTAAATTTAGGTATTTGGTTATTAGTTGAAGGACTGAAAGGTGAAAATTTGTAATAGGAAAAGGAAATTTAATGCAACTTATTTTTCTCTCAAAAAGAAGAATTACTTGTAGGGATTAAATCTGATAATTATTGAGATTGTTTAATGTTATGTTCTTGAGACCGAAAGGAGATAGACAAACATTAGTAATCTAGGATTTAATTGCCGAAAAGGAACTGAATCCACTTGAATGTAATTTCCCCACCATTGTTGGGTTGATAAACTATGCATATTTTTAGATTGATTATCTTCCTTGAAATTTGTATCTTAAATTACTATTTTAAAACCCTTTAAACTTATGTTTTGTCTTCTTTAATTTCCATAAATTAAAACCCTGATTTCAAGTTACTCAAACAAAAGATTTGAAAACTACGATTACTATATACATTAAATTTGATTTACATTCCCTGTGGGTTTGACAATCCGAGTTATAAATTTATTTGACTACTGTTTACTACAATTAATCTGTTAAATTTAACATTGATCAATCGACATCCTCAGCTCATTCAAGAGTGGTTGAGAGGGCCGCTGATGCTAATGAAATTGCTGAGTCATTGGATTCTATATCCCTAAATGACTGCACAAATCAAGGGGGACTCCAACTTGGAGTATTCAGATTGGATGAAGATAACTTTGAAAAGACTCTAGAGGTAGAAGGACTAGTGCTTCATGAAGACCACAAATGAATCTGTTTTGGCTGACGGGGAGAACATGTCGGTCGATGCGCGGAGTTGGTTTGTGTTGATAGATGTAGTCCTTGTGTCATCGACACACATCTGTCTACATAGGTGGAAGTCGAGCCGAGGAGGCGTTGAGATTGAGGAGTTGACATCGACCGATGGGGAGTCCGTCTCGTTGAACGCGCGTGTTCTAAGGGTGGAATTTTGCACATTTTGAAACTTTTCTAGAAGGAAAATTGCCAATTCAAGTGGTGGACGAATTTGGAGAAGAAAATACCACATTCTATTAATTCCTACATTTCAAGGAAACAACCCTACCATTATATAAACTCTAGTTTAGCTCATTATAAGGGCTGTTGTTTTCGTTCCCAGTTTTTAATTCTATATTTAGTTTTTAGTTTTCAAGTTTTCAAGGGCTTGAATCAAACTTATTTATTTTTCTGCACATTCAGGTTAATGCAATCCTTAATTTATGTTTCAATGTTCATCTATAACATGCTAGGCTAGAACCTTTATCCGATTCTAGGGTTTCTCCATTTGTGATATATGTTTTTATTTGAATTCTTCAAACCCTCTAATTGATTTAAACTCTTTTATTTTATTTGAAATGTTTTTGTTATTAATTGATAGATCGAGAGGTGAAAATTGATAATAGGAAGTAAGAGTTTAATACATTTGATTTTCTGTCCAACAAAGAAGAATTCAATTGTAGGATTAATCTAATTTTTATTGAGATTTATTAACTTGTGTTTTGAGACCGAGAGGAGATAATCACTAGTTAATAATCTAGGTTTTAATTGCCCAACAAAGGAGTTAACTCAACTTTATCCAGATTTTCTACCAAAAATATCTTTTATGGGTTTGAATTATTTGTTTCTTGCATGTTGATCAGTTTGGTAGATTTCCCTAGGATATGTGTTTTATTTTATTTGAATTTCTTTCAAAAGTATTTTCATAAAACCAAAAACCCCTCAAATTTTGATTTGCCCAAACAAAAGATAAAAAAACTCTATCCAGTACATGATTTTCGTTATTGCACTATCCCTATGGGTTCCACATACCTTTGGGTTCTCTATAAATTTATTTGCCCTTTGTTATATTCTCTGTGCAAATTTTGCATCGATCAAATTGGCGCCATTGCTGGGGAATAGTCAGACGGTGAATTGTTACTGTTTTGTTCGAGATTTTTTGGATTGGGTAATAATTTTATTTTTCACTGTTCTAGCGTGAGTGTGTGTGTTTTGTAATCGAATCGACCGACGTAGTACTTGCATCGGTCGACGCAGAAGTTTTCCACGTCGTTCGACACACTCCCTTTGTCGGTCGATGTGCACTGAAATTTTTCTCTCTTCCTGCGCAGGTGCATGAACACGTGAGCCAAGGGAAAAACACTTGAGACTTTCGTTCTCGAAATCAAAGCAGCCTATAGGAAAAACAAAAAGAAAGGGAAGAAAAAGCAAGAAGAGATGGCAGAGAATACAGAAGCCCAATTGCAAAATATGACTCCCGAGGAGCTGAGGCAGTTTGTAAATGACGTGGAACAATTGAGGGTGCAACTCCAAGCAGCCTAAGCAACTCAGTCAGAACAAGCTACGAGACTGGCAGAACTGAATGGAAGACAGAGAGTGATACCACAGAGATCTATCTTAGACCGATTCCTTCAACAACAAAAGCCTGGATTCAGTGTTCGCATTGATGCCAACAACTTTGAGCTGTGGACTTGCCTGATACAGATGGTGCAGCAGAATCAATATGCATGGAGGGCCATTTAAGACCCGTATGCACATCTCAACCAATTCATCGTGGTGTGCGATACAGTGAAGCAAAATGGAGTATCCCAGAATGTGATCAGGATGAGGCTGTACTAATTCTCATTCTGAGATAAGGCATGGTCTTGGTTTTCCAGTTTGGACAAAAGTCAGATTGGGACATGGGAGGAACTTCGAGCTGAATTCCTCACCAACTTCTTTCCGCTGAGCCTGTTGCCGAAAACGAAAGATACCATCACTCACTTCTATCAAAGATATGATGAGTCACTCTATGAGGCTTGGAAGAGACTCAAAGAACTGTTGAGATTGTGCCCTAGACATGGGATTGACTTGGAGATGCAGGTGTGTAACTTCTACAAAGGACTGACTCCCCACATGAAGGAGTGATAGCGTGTTTTTCAACACGCTAAAACTGCAAGTGTACAGACCACTGCAGAGGGCAAGTAATAATTTAATCGAACTCAAGGACTGCAGGCTCGAAGTATAATCAAGTACTAAAGCGTAGACACCGTACTACTATCTAGGCAATTTAGAAAATAAAGTTGGTTTATGTAAAAACTATCAATTATTTAAAAACAAGGTAAAGTAAATGCCAAATTCAGTTGGTTTTAGAAAACTTATGAGAAAATAGGATTCCAGGGTAATCCACTTTGAATTATCAAACAACTCTTTATGTAGTTCAATCCCAATTTAATTCCCAAAGATGTGAGTTAATCGCAATTGTGTTATCAGGTGATCCTCTCGGACTCTAAACCATAACATGGAAATAAAAGATCAAGTGATTCCTCTCGGACATACAAAAGACTTTTACTCTTGATTAAATACCGTAGATTTCAAAACCCTTCAAAAATTCAATTTCCTCTCGGATAATTGTTCTAATAAATCTGATTTATTTGTATCTTAATTGATAACCTAGACCTCTCGGTTCAAAAACTACCAATTCAAATCACAATGAATGGCCAGTATCTCGCAATTAATGAAAATCCCAAAGAAATCAGAACATCAATGGAACAGGAACATTAAATCACATAAATTGTTGAATGAATAATTACAAAGTTTTAAACCATAGAATCCATGAATAAACTTAGCCAATCATACTAAGTTTTGGAAAAACAAAAGGATAAAGAGTCACAAGAACAGAAATCATGGAATTTAAAAACCCGTGGTGTCTTCAATCTTCAATCCCTGGAGTGCTCTTCAAGTTCCCTTGATTTTGCTGTGAATTCTAAGCTCTCTAATTTCAGAAATTGGAAAAAGGAACCTTATTTAGGTTCAGGGACGTCCTATTTATAGTTGGGGCTTTTTAAATCTCCAAAAGATATGGTTTTGGGCTTCAGATTCGTCAGAATACGTCAAATCGTGACAAAATCGGCGGTTTGGACTGCCCGATCGGCGACCGCCTGTTACGCATGTGGGTCACCGATCGTATGTCAAAACTTGGTGTGAAAATCCGCAAAATCGGCGACCCATCTACATGACCGGCGATCGCCGGTTGTGTCATTTGGGTCGCCGATCATGCGCCGTGAGAAATGACTGGAAAATCACAATCGGCGACCCATCTACATGACCGACGATTGCTGGTTGTGTCATTTGGGTCGCCAATTTTGTCTCGAACATGATTTCGGCGAACTCTTCAGTATTTTCTGACTCTTTCCTCTTGCCAGTGCAAGCTAGCATCGATTGGCCCCAGGGTACTTGGTCAATTCTTGTAAACAATTCAAATGTGCGTGAAATCTGCATAAACAACCAAAAACCAGACCAAACGTAATAATTCCTAAAAGAATATGGATAATGTATGAAAACTCCACGTAATAATCCAATCTATGGTCAAAAGTGAGCAAATCCACATCAGTAAAATGCACAAAGTGAGTGTTTATCAACCCCCCAAACTTAAACTATTGTTCGTCCTTGAACAATGAGGAAAAAAATTAAAAGAAAAAAAGATAAACACTAGGGGTGCATTAATTGATCATCAGCAGTTTCAGACACAAAATGGGGTTGTGATTCCCTCACCAATCACTACGTCATTCATCAGTTTAGTGCAAACAAACAATCTCAATCCTGGCCTCTAAAAGTCCGCTTCTCACAAGATAGTGTATCACTCGTATTTCGCTCAAAATGTAAGAAAGGTCAGTATATACTCTCCAATTGTCAACTGCACATCTTTTTCTACCATAAGCTTGCTCATCGTCTAAACTCTCCACTGACTATGGGAGTGCTAGGACAAAGATCAAAAAGGTCTTTATATTAGGTTCTAATGTGGGCACATTGGTGAAGGGTATGGAAAATCTGGCTAATAGTGACTAAATAAATACAACCTTATAAATCCATTCACTCCCGACTTTTCCTCATCACATACCACCTGTAGGAACCAACTGACTCTAACAAGAACATATAGCAATAACTGAACCAGGCCCATCCCATCAACAATGATTCGACAGGATTCGGACTCAACAATGAAATTATTATAACAACTCTTGTGCATTCCATACATTAAACAAGTATGCACACTCTACGAAATCAACACAAATACTTTGCACATCCAGTGCATAATTCGACTCTTTTTTTATTTTTTATTTTTTATTTTTATTGTCCACTAAAGACTTCTTTCGGACATAACTGTCAATGACTAATTACAATAACACTCATGCACTTATCGTGCATTACACTTGTACTAAAGGACTTACTTCCCATCAAAGGTGTTTGGACTACTTCTATTTACAGACTCTATTTTCATCACCTAACACTCTTGGGTACCCTTACAAATCCACCCACACCTCCTATCATCCGGGTTAAGAAAGAAAAGGTTTTCAGGCTCAACTGGGCTAACAAAGGAGTATGTATCGGGTTAGTGTTTGGGTTCATTGTAGCTCATGAAACGATGGCCTAAGATCATTTCTAAGTCCTTGGCATTCTCCTACGCAATTTTGAGCAAGAAACCAGAGCAAGTTCTAGAGATTAAGTGCAGAGCGACATACCCTCAATGAAACAAAAATGTAGGCTCAATTCTCTCAGGCTATTAGCGTATTTAAGAGGCCAAGATCAATTTCGTCAATTCACAACTAACCAATTATTTACAGCAATCAATGTAAGTTTCACGAGAAAGAAAACGCTGTCATCATAAACTTGATCAATAATGCAGAGATAACCACCCTATCAATTCATTCCCTTCCACTATTCAGGTTCCCAATTATAGACCCAACAGAAAATAGAAACGAAATGAATACAAGTTGACAGGTCCTAATTAACTCTACTAAAACAGACATTAGTACGAATAACAAAAGCAGTAAAGGTGGTTCATGATGCAATGTATCAAATGAGTATCAAGTTTAGTACATCAGTATCAAACAGGTGGAGCAGATAAAAGATAGAGAAGGTAAGAAGCACACATCGACCGATCACATCCCCCTCCCCCAAACTTATTCTACACGCAGGAAAGAATAAGTTGGGGGAAAAAAGATCACGGAGATGTGTGGGAAAAACCTCTGTGAACCTCACTGCGGCGGGAGCCAGTACTGTGGGAATCTGGCCATGAACTGCCGCATCTGCTCCTCATGTGCCTGCTGTTGCTCCCAACGCGCCCGCTCTAGGGCAAAATGTCGGTCCTCCGCCGTCCAATGCTGGCGCTGCTCGGCCTCGAAAGATCTCCGCGCGGTGGCCTGGGTCTGTTGTACCGCTGCAATGGCCCGAAGCTGGGTGTTCCAGTCGCCCCACTGCTACTCCAGATTGCTGAGCCTCTGCTCAAACGCCACACGCTGAGTGCGACGCTCGTAGTAAATGGGCTGCTCCTCGTGCGGCTGTCGGGATGAGCCTCCCGTCTCCTGGCGGCGAGGCTGCTCCTCATGTGTCTCCTCGTGGGCCTCCTCGTTAGCCTCCTTGTGATCGTTAGCCCCTGCATCCTCAAAGTGGGGCTCCTTGAACTCGGGGTTCGGGTTCTGCTGGCGGGCTTCTTCAGCGGCTTGGATGGCCTCCAAATGAGCTAGAGTGTCTAGCTTCCCGTTACTTCTGTACTGCCGAAGCCCTACATTAGTGTGCTTGGGGTTCGGCAGAGGGAAGAAGGGAGGGCTGCGCTGAATGAAGAGGTAGGGCGGGTGCACCGAATGAATAAACCGGAGATGCACCAGCTTCTCAAGTGTGAGCCTAGTCAGTGGCTCGGCCTGCACCTCGGATAAATCGATCCCCAGCGTAAACAGCAGCGTAGTCCATAAACCTCCAATGCAAATGGCTCCCTTCTGGGCTCCCGAGAGCCTGTTCGACTGCATTAAAAACAATTGAGCAAAGTTAATGTGTTCTTGGTTGAGCATGCAGTAGATGACCATCAGTTCTGCGTCTCTCAGGGAGCTGTTCTCCTTCCTAGCGAACAGGGTGTGGGCCAGAATTGCACGGACCATCCGGATGACTGGGTTCCGGATCATTGAGGCCTTGCTATGCCCCGATGCCCAACTTGGGCTCCCTTCGGCACAGATGTGGGGCAAGAAGGTCTTGCTGTTAAAACCTCTCGGTTTGGTGTAGCCGCCAAGGTTAACAACACCAAACGCCCTGTTGATCTCCTTGGTCGTGATCTTTCTATCTTCATTTTTGGCGCGGAAAGTGGCTCCGGAGGGTGAAGTCCTCCCTTTTGTGGTGATCTCAAGAGTGGACAAGATCTCCAGGGTGAACCTTTTGTATGTCGGGGCGTCAAGTTCCAGCAGGGGCGCCCAGCCAATGTTGGAGAAGAGCTCCTTGACGTTGTCATATAATCCCATGGATGTCATTGCCTCAGTGTCGGCATAGCAAGTACCTTCCACCCCATGCTCGGCCAGAGTTTGAAATTTGGCCAGCACACTCACATCTCGGAGCCCTGTAATCCCATATGCTTCAGGATGAAGACGACGACGGGGTGCCATGTATCCTACGAATAAAATTATGCATCAACCACTAAAACAAGGTAAACAAATAGACCAAAATAACCAGATATAACTAAGCAATACTATCCTAGATAAACAATGATAAAACCATGAATCCTAAGTTTAACGTATGAGTTAAAACACACCATGCATCATCTCAATTTTCAAAATCAACATCAATTCCATATAAGTGCCACCGTACACCCTATTTCACTATGCCTTCAAGAATAGTAATATGCAATTAATCAAATCCCCAAACTAATAGTAATATGCAATTAATCAAAAATCAACATGAGTTTAAACATGCAAGAACAATTCAACTTAACCAAAACGTCCTCCCCATAGGGAAAATAAGCAAAAATTCACAATTACTAACAATGTAGGTAGGAAAACATGAACATAAGTATAAACTAACCTAGGATCAAAATTAAACATGATAAAAGAGGAGAGAGTACCTGGAAATCGAAGCAAATTGAAGAACAATTGAAAAAACCTAGGAATTGGGGGTTGATGGATTTTCGAGCGAAATAGAGCAAACTACTCGGATAGAAAGCTTCACAATGTCGTGGGGAAGTGTTGTGCAAAAGGAATTTGAGAGATAATCAGAGATGAATGAGAATTTGTAGAGAGAAGATTCGTGGGTGTTGTGTTTTTGAATGAGAATGTGAGAGGGAATAAGAGAAAAAGCGTCGCGTTCAGTTTTTAAAGCAAAATCGGCGACCTGGGACGCGATCGGCAATCGCCGATCGTGCAAGTGGGTCGCCGATCGTGTCCCGTAACAAATGCGCAAAAATTACAATTTCGGCGACTTGTTTACATAATCGGAGACCGCCAAAAATGTAAACAGGCCACCGAGTATGTACCGAAGCTATGTTTGAAAAATTGCATAACCGGCGACCTAACCAGCAGAAGCGGCGATCGCCGATTCTGATTTCTGGTCGCCGGTTATGTTGCTTACCTTTTTGACTTTTGACGGGGAACTCGGTGACCCGTGTTCCCGATCGGCGATTGCCGATCGTGTAAGTGGGTAGCCTATTCTGGTACGAAACTCAACAAAATTTCTCGTTTTGAACCTGTCTTCTACATCCAATGAACTCAATACCCAAACGTGAACGTAACTATGGAAAAATGGCAAAATCGACTCAAATCAAAGGCAAAATAAACACAATAAAACACCTAAAGACCTCAAAATGACTAGAAAACAAGTTGGGTTGCCTCCCAACAAGCGCTTTATTTAATGTCTGTAGCTAGACGATTCAGTGATGGACTACGGATCAGATAAATAAAGCTCAGATACAGCAAAAGTAGTCTCAGATTGAAAATATGGTTTTACCCTGTGACCTTTGACTGTGAATTGTGTGCCATCAGCTCCTACCAAATCTAGTGTCCCATTTGAATGTACATTCTCAATAACATATGGACCAGACCATCTAGACTTCAGTTTCCCAGGAAATAAGTGTAGACGAGAATTAAATAACAATACCTGATCCCCCGGATTAAAATTTCGGCTGCGAATGCACCGGTCGTGAAACCGTTTGGCGCGCTCCTTGTAGAGTTTAGAACTCTCATATGCCTCAACCCGGAATTCTTCCAACTACGTCAACTGGATACATCGCTGCTCAGATGTAGTCTTCAGATCCCAGTTGATCTTCTTCACAGCCCAGAAAGCTTTGTGCTCTAACTCCACCGGTAGATGGCAAGACTTTCCGAACACCAATTGGTACGGCGACATGCCAATCGGAGTTTTGAATGCTGTCCGGTAAGCCCACATCGCGTCATCCAATCGAATCGCCCAATCCTTCCTGGATACTACAGGCTTCTCCAGGATTTGCTTGATCTCCCGGTTGCCAACTCGGCCTGTCCATTGGCTTGGGGATGGTACGGAGAAGTGATTTTATGCTGGACTCCGTACTTCGACAATAAACTCCCCAGCCATCTGTTTAGGAAATGTGATCCACCGTCACTCAGCAGTGCTCGCGGTGCTCCAAAGCGGGTCAAAATATTTTTCTGAAGAAATTTCAGCACCACCTTGGAGTCACTGGTGACCGTGGGAATGGCTTCAACCCACCGGGTCACATAATCCACCGCCAGTAGAATAAATTGATATCCATGGGACTTAGGGAATGGTCCCATGAAATCAATGCCCCAGACATCGAAGGGCTCAATTTCCAGCATGAACCTCTGTGGCATCTCATCCTTCTTCGAGATAGTCCCCATCCTCTGACATCTATCACAAGTGGTCACAAACTTCTGACAGTCTCGATAAATGGTAGGCCAGTAAAATCCGCTGGTGAGGATTTTTATGGCCGTCCTATTCGCTGTGCAGTGGCCTCCGTAAGGGGATAAGTGATAATCCCCCATTATCTTCTCTCGCTCATGTGTGACAACACATCGCCGGATCACCATGTCGGCGCATCTCCGATAGAGGAATGGCTCGTCCCTATAGTAGAACTTGCATTCATGCAAGAACTTCCTCCTCTGGTGGGATGTAAGATCAGGTGGTAAGACACCTGCAACCAGAAAATTGACTAGATCCATATACCATGGGTTCGCCTCCTCCATAGCAAATAACTGCTCGTCCGGAAAAACTTCAGTAATGCGGATCCTTTGGTCATCTCCTTCCACCGGATTCTCCAACCTTGATAAATGGTCTGCCACCACATTCTCACAGCCTTTACGGTCTTTGATTTCCATATCGAACTCCTGCAAGAGCAGGATCCACCGAATCAACCTCGGCTTTACCTCTTTTTTTGCAAATAAGTACCGGATCGCAGCATGATCCGTGTAGACCATCGTCTTTGCCCCAACCAGATAATCCCAAAATTTGTCGAAGGCGAAGACCACAGCCAGTAATTCCTTCTCAGTGGTGTTGTAGTTCACTTGGGCTTCATCCAGAGTTTTGCTGGCGTAGTGTATGACTCGAAAAATCTTGTTCCTCGTCTGCCCCAACGCAGCTCCAACGGCTGTGTCACTGGTATCGCACATCAGTACAAAAAGTTCTGACAAGTCTGGTGAAATAAGAACCGGGGCGGTAGTAAGAGCCAGCTTCAGTTTCTCAAATGCCTGCAAACAAAGCTCATCAAAAACAAACTTGGCATCTTTCATAAGTAGAGAACTGAGGGGTTTGGAAATTTTAGAAAACTCCCTTATAAACCTCCGGTAGAAGCTTGCATGACCCAGAAAGCTCCTCACCGACTTCTCATTGGTGGGGGGTGGCAGCTTTGAGATCGCCACAATCTTGGCGCGATCAACCTCTAAACCTGCAGCAGAGACTTTGTGACCGAGGACAATGCCCTCTCGCACCATAAAATGACATTTCTCCCGATTCAAAACCATGTTAGTCTCTTGACAGCGCTGCAGAACAGTAATCAGGTTTTCTAAACAATTATCAAATGAATGACCAAACACTGAAAAATCATCCATAAAATCCTCCATAATGTTTTCAACAAGCCCATTAAAAACTGACATCATGCATCTCTGAAATGTAGCAGGAGCATAACATAATCCAAAAGACATGCGTCTATAAGCAAAAATTCCATATGGGCAAGTAAATGCAGATTTATGCTGGTCCTCGGGGGCTATCGCTATTTGGTTATATCCAGAATAACCATCTAAAAAGCAGTAAAAATCATACCCCGCTAACCTATCCAGCATCTGATCAATAAAAGGGAGAGGGAAGTGGTCCTTAAGAGTAGCACTGTTAAGTGCTCTGTAGTCGATGCACATCCTCCAGCCTGTAACGGGCCTGTGGGCAATCTCCTGGCCACTTTTGTCTTTGATGACGGTAGTACCTCCCTTTATGGCCACTACTTGTGTGGGGCTCACCCATTCGCTATCCGAGATGACATATATCATGCCAGCGTCCAGTAGTTTCAGCACCTCTTTTCGCACCACCTCCTGCATAATGGGGTTTAACCTTCATTGCGGCTGCACCTTAGGCTTGTAGCCATCTTCAAGTAAAATCCTGTGCTTGCAAATAGAAGGGCTAATACCCTTTATGTCAGATAGCGACCACCCAATGGCAGATTGGTGGTCTCTCAAAACACGCAGTAATCTATCCAACTGACTAGTAGATAAGGTGCAGATACTATTACCGGATATGTATTGTTTTCGCCCAAGTAGGCGTACCTCAGATGGTCCGGTAGGGGTTTCAATTCCAGCACTGGAGGCTCCTTCATGTCTTTTTGCAGCAAGGCCGTCTTGCGAGCCTCCTCTTCCTCTTGCTCGCTTCTCAGCTGCAGAAAATTTGTACTTTCCAACCTGCTCTTTTCACCTGCACCATCTAATGCTAGAACAGACTCTAGCAGCTCATCACAGACATCATAAAGCTCATCACAAGAATAATCAGAATTTTGTACCCCATAATCTAAAGAATCAGTAGAGATGATGGATGAATCACAAGGATACAAAACCTGAACCATATCGCACTCCTCAAAGTAGTCATCTGAGTCGTGGCGCTCCATGGCCTTGTAGATGGAGAAAGTGATCTTTTCGTCGTTCACCCTCAACGGGAGCTCTCCTTTCTTGATGTCAATGAGGGCATCAACAGTGTTGAGGAAGGGTCTCCCAAGGATAAGTGGAATATTTTGGTCCTCTGCCATATCTAGGACCACAAAATCAGCTGGGAAAATGAATTCCCCGACCTTCACTAGCACATTTTCTACTACCCCTTTAGGGTAGTTCACCGACCTGTCAGCCATCTGAAGTCTGATGGTGGTCGGGTGATGTCTCCAATTTTTAATCTCTTGAAGATAGAGAGGGGCATCAGATTGATGCTAGCCTCTGAATCGCAGAGCACCTTCTCAAAAGTTTGCCCCCCAATCACGCAGGTAATTGAGAAACATCCCGGATCAGATCTCTTAACCGACATCTTTTTCTGAATAATGGCACTGCATTCCTCAAACAGATTTACTGTCTCAAATGCGCCAAAGGGCTTCTTCTGGGTAACCATATCCTTGAGAAATTTCATGTACCCAGGAATTTCCTGTACCACTTCGATCAAGGGGAGATTGATGTGGATTTTCTTCATATGCTCTAGGAAGTGCTTATACCTCTCCTAAAGTGCTTCTTGACAAACCTCTGTGGGAAAGGCACAGCAACAGGACCAGCTGATTTTGATCTGTCTTCAGGACAGGTTTCTTTACCCTTCTTTGCATGTTCTTCTTCATGAAGAACAGGGTCAGGCTGTACAACTTTAGGTTGCACAGGCGTATCAGTGGGCAAAGATGGCCCCTCTTAACCTCTACCACTGCGGGTGGTAATGGCATTGCAGTGGTCCTTTGGATTCACCACAGTGTTGCTGGGAAAATGTCCTGGAGTGTGCTGGTTGCCAATTGCGTTAGCTATCTGGGAAATCTGTGTATCCATCTGCTTCATGTGTTTTCCCATTTCCCCATGTTATTCTGCAGCTGAGAGATTTCTCCGTCTGTCTTCACAGTCTTAGCATTGGAGACCGCAATGAATTGTGTCAGGAGCTCCCTCATGCTCGGCTCCTTTGGCTCATTTGCTGCTCCACGATTTGCGGCAAACCCAGGTGGAGGCTGCAGAGCATTGTTCGGGTTCCCATAAGAGAAGTTGGGATGATTCTGATTGTTGGGATGATACACCATGTTCCCCGATGGATACCCTCGATTGTTGTTGAAGTTTCTCTGGTTCACATAGTTTGCATCCTCCATTTGCATCTCATTCCCCTGCTCATAACCTTGCAGAGGAAGGTTATTTTCCAACTTAGCAATGCGGGTCTCCAGTAATTTAGTGGAAGCAGCCACTTCTTTCCTCATCAACTTGACCTCAGCAGCTATGTCTCTAGTGTCATCAACTACTGCTATCCTGTGGTCTCCCCTGTCTGCTGGCCAGTTGTATTCGCTTTTCGCCATCACTTCCAGTAGAGCTAACCCTTCCTGTGGTGGTTTAGCAGTCAGTGACCCTCCAGCTGAAGCATTCACATGCTTTTGGGTCTCCCTGTCCAGTCCTTTGTAGAAATGACACATCTTCTGCTTCTCAGTAAAACCATGGCAAGGGCAGGAGCGCATGAGATCCTTGAAGAGTTCCCAAGCCTCGTACAGTGACTCTCCAGAAAACTGCCTGAACTGTAAAATCTGGGTCTGTAACTGAATAGTTTTGCTGGGTGGGAAAAACTGAATCAAGAACAGCTTGCATAGTTCCTCCCATGTCGAGATCTCATTGCAGTTCAGAGTCATATACCACGATAGTGCTCTGTCGCACAGTATGAAGGAAAACAGGCGCAACCGAACATAGTCAATAGGCACCTGATTCTGCTTAACTGTATCGCACAGCAGAAGGAACCTCTGAATGTGTAAATGAGGATCCTCGGTTGGCAATCCCCCATACTGATTCTGTTGAGCTGTGTGTATCAGACCAGTCTTCAGCTCAAAATTCGGTGTATCCACCTTCAATCCAAAATCTGCATTACGATATCTATCAGTCATCGGCTCGTACATCTCATCGATGGTGGGTGGTCGTGGTACTTCAGGACCCTGGCGCTCTTGGAGTCTTAGATTCATTTCTTGTAATTGCCTCTACAGCTCAGCTATCTGTGCCTCCTGATCGTCAGCCATAGTGAATGCTAACTTTCTTCACGCAGTGTTTCTTCGACAGGCAGATTCGATCTCCGGATATAAAGGTTCAGGAGGTGGACCTTTTGACCTGGTTCACATATACTACCTGCAATGAAACAGACCGTGAATAGCACAGAAAAGAAACAGAATTTAAAATAAATGTGCGTAAAATAAAGCCTAGAGTAATTAGCGTAATATCAGGATCAGTGTCAATTATAAATCTATGCAGTCCCCGACAACGACGCCAAAAACTTGATAGCGTGTTTTTCAACACGCTAAAACTGCAAGTGTACAAACCACTGTAGAGGGCAATTAATAATTTAATCGAACTCAAGGACTGCAGGCTCGAAGTATAATCAAGCACTAAAGCGTAGACACCGTACTACTATCTAGGCAATTTAGAAAATAAAGTTGGTTTATGTAAAAACTATCAATGATTTAAAAACAAGGTAAAGTAAATGCCAAATTCAGTTGGGTTTAGAAAACTTATGAGAAAATAGAATTCCAGGGTAATCCACTTTGAATTATCAAACAACTCTTTATGTAGTTCAATCCCACTTTAATTCCCAAAGATGTGAGTTAATCGCAATTGTGTTATCAGGTGATCCTCTCGGACTCTAAACCATAACATGGAAATAAAAGATCAAGTGATTCCTCTCGGACATACAAAAGACTTTTACTCTTGATTAAAAACCGTAGATTTCAAAACCCTTCAAAAGTTTAATTTCCTCTCGGACAATTGTTCTAATAAATCTGATTTATTTGTATCTTAATTGATAACCTAGACCTCTCGGTTCAAAAACTACCAATTCAAATCACAATCAATGGCCAGTATCTCGCAATTAATGAAAATCCCAAAGAAATCAGAACATCAATGGAACAGGAACATTAAATCACAGAAATTGTTGAATGAATAATTACAAAGTTTTAAACCCTAGAATCCATGAATAAACTTAGCCAATCATACTAAGTTTTGGAAAAACAAAAGGATAAAGAGTCACAAGAACAGAAATCATGGAAATTAAAAACCCGTGGTGTCTTCAATCTTCAATCCCTGGAGTGCTCTTCAAATTCCCTTGATTTTGTTGTGAATTCTAAACTCTCTAATTTCAGAAATTGGAAAAAGGAACCTTATTTAGGTTCAGGGATGTCCTATTTATAGTTGGGGCTTTTTAAATCTCCAAAAGATATGGTTTTGGGCTTCAGATTCGATAGAATACATCAAATCATGACAAAATTAGCGGTTTGGACTGCCCGATCGGCGACCGCCGGTTACGCATGTGGGTCGCCGATCGTGTGTCGAAACTTGGTGTGAAAATCTGCAAAATCGGCGACCCATCTACATGACCGGCAATCGCGGGTTGTGTCATTTGGGTCGCCGATCATGCGCCGTGAGAAATGACTGGAAAATCACAATCGGTGACCCATCTACATGACCGGCGATCGCCGGTTGTGTCATTTGGGTCGCCGATTTTGTCTCGAACATGATTTCGGCAAACTCTTCAGTATTTTCTGACTCTTTCCTCTTCCCAGTGCAAGCTAGCATCGATTGGCCCCAGGGTACTTGGTCAATTCTTGTAAACAACTCAAATGTGCGTGAAATCTGCATAGACAACCACAAACCAGACCAAACGTAATAATTCCCAAAAGAATATGGATAATGTATGAAAACACCACGTAATAATCCAATCTAAGGTCAAAAGTGAGCAAATCCACATCAGTAAAATGCACAAAGTGAGTGTTTATCAAGGAGTTAGTCGATGCATCCGCCGGAGGAATCTTGATGAAGAAGAGTGGAGCTAAGGGGATGAGGTTACAAGGAGACATGGCTTTGAATAGCTAACAATGGCCAACCGAGAGACAACTTCTAGTCAAAGCAGTTGAAGGCAAACTGGAGTTTGATGTAGTTGCCGAGGTGAAGAAACATCGGGAAGATATTGGGAAATTAGAAGCAGCAAAACTCTCTTCAATTGAGCAAAGCATGGCCGTAGTCCCTGTGGAAGCTGACTACATCAACTGTGGATGGAGCAGTTCATCTGGAGCTTCCGGAGAAAAAGTGAATTACATTGGAGGTGGTTATTAGAATAACTACCGAGGTGACAATCAGGGCTATCACAACAACCATGGGAGAACTCACCCTGGTTTTTCATATGCTAACCCTGCTGCAGCAGAGCACCCTCCACCTTGTTTTGATGTAGGTAGTGGAGGGGAAATCTTTGAAAAGAAGAGACCCTCGACAAATTCATTAAAAGCTCAGACAACCAGTTAGGAAAAGTGGAAAATGAGGTGAAAGGGATGGCCAATCATATGCAACTGATGACGAAGCACCTCTAAATGTTGGACACTCTAAGCAACCAACATAAGCCCAAACATCTTCCGAGTGCAACTAAGGTGAACCCGACAAAGGAAAAATCAGTCAACGCAATATCTTTGCGATCTGGGAAGGATTATGAAGGTCCGAGGAGGCCAAGGAACGAATTTAGGGGAGAGAGGGAGAAATTTCTTAGGATGAACCCTCAATTTTGACCGACGTAGGCTTTGCATCGGTCGACGCAGAGGGTTGATAGGCCGTCTAAGCTGGCGATTGATCACTGTTATTTCTAACAGATTAATTATAATAATAGCGACAAATAAATTTGTAAACCCTAAGGTTATCGATCCAGGGGAATTGTGTGGGGAAATTATCCTATGTACTAATTATGGTTCTATGATTCATTGTTTGAGTGAATAGAAAATCAGGGTTTTAACTTAGAAAATAAAGATGACAATACGGAAAATTAAAGATGTTGTGAAAGCAAATTTAAAGGAACACAGATTCTAGGGAAGAATTCTCATTATGGATAACATGTAGGAATTAAATAATTTAACAGGTGGAATACTGCAACAATGCTATATTTCCTTGTTTGGCAAATATAACCTAGAATACTAATTAGTTAATATCTCCGCTCGGTCTCAAAGAACACCAAATTAGTCAATCTGATAAGCAAATCAGTTCAATTCCTACATTCTAGTACATCTAGATCTATTTGGATAGTGTAGATAGTATCATGCATTCCTAATCCCACTATCAATATTCACCTCTCGGTCCTTCTATCAATAGCTAGACATCTAAATTAATCGTCACCTCTCGGTCCTTGAATTAATCTAGAATTAAGAAATAAACACAGGAATCATGAACCGAATGAATTAATCATAACATGCATCCATAATAATATCAAACCCTAGAACCCGCTAGGGTTTCTAGCCACTCATTGCAGATAGAAATCCAAAAGAAAACAAATTAAATTGCATAAAAATAAAGATCTTACAAGAAAATAAAAGGGTTTCGTGTTTTCCAAGTCTCCAAACTCTAAAAATTGAAAAATATGATTGCCTTCCTCAAAAAGTCGAATTTAATTAGGTATTTATAGGGGTGGATGTGTATCCTATCAAATCTAGGGCTAAAGATATGAATAAATCCGATTTTCATCAGATTTCCACTCTAGCAGACTTGCTTGAATTGATCGTGGCTGATTGGCATCGATCGACGTGGCTTCCTGTTTGTCGTTGATCGATGCTGATTGGCGTCGATCGACATAGTCTCTTGCCCTTTCTGTGCGGTCTCACGGTTTTGGCCATAACTTCCTCTTCCGAACTCTGATTGACCCGATTCTAGTTGCGTTGGAGAGCTAACTCAAATCATCATCCATTGCCATGTGCCAATAGCCCGAATTCTCCTTGTGGAAGAACTCTTCACTGCTACTCTTACACGTCACTGCTTTCGGAACGGTTTTCAAGTGAATTTAGGCCTAAAACATGCAAAAACACCAAGATGAGCATAATACCACCTAATATAGACTCATGTATAGAATATATATATAAACTAAAAAAACTACATAAAATAGTAGAAAATAATATAGATAAGGGAGTAAAATAATGAGCTTATCAAACCCCCCAAACTTGAACGTTTGATTGTCCTCAATCAATAGGCAAGAAAGAAATCAAAAGATTATGCGATTAAAGTGCAATTCCTCACAAGATTCATCACAATCAAGAATTAAAAATCCACTACACAGAAGCAATTTGAAAGAGACAGAAAATTCATCAATAGTGGAAGAACTCACAAGAAGTGTATCGCTCAACTCTCAAGTGTTTAAGGGATAGATGAAAACACTCAACAACATGTATGAAGAAATTTCTACCATAGGCTTGCAAATTTTCTAATATCTCCACTGCTAGAATGTGCACACAAGTCTAGAATCAAAAAGGACTTTCATTAGGTTGTAATGTAGGCTTTTTGTGAAAGGTAGGGAAATATGGCCAAGTGACTAAAATCAATCAAGTTGTACTTCCTCAATCAATCCAAACCACCTTCTATTCATCATCCACCTCATCTCCTCAAATATATCAACAAATACATAACTTTTTTTTTTCTAGCTCATTTTTAATCTTTTATGCTCTTTACAAAATTTTGTATTCTTATCTTTTGAGAGAGCTCATGAGTATTCTAATTATTTCTTTGAGCTTCTTTTTTTTTCACACATCTTTTCACCACTAATTTATATTTTCTTATCTCCATCTCACAATCATTCCACCCTTATTCACCACCATCTCTTATAGACAAGAGGGAACCAAAACTTTTTCTTAAGCTCATAGACAAGGAAAGAAAACTAAAGGCTCAACGGGGCTGACTAGGGAAAATTCAATGTGAAGGGACAATGTTTAGGGAATTGGGCTATCAAAGATGGCCTAAAATCATCTCCTAAACTTGTGCACACTATGCAGTCTCAACACAGAAAATAGGCAAGTTCTAGAGAAATAAAAACACACATGTGAATCTCACATCAAACGAAATAAGGCTCAAAATCTCACACAAGGATTTAAAATTTTCTTCCACAGTCAATTTCAAATCAGCTCAATCATCATGCTAGCATAAGTGTCAAATCAATCCTATCGTGCGGTATTCTACATTCATAGGCATCTAACCACAATCACAATCAATTCAAACTCAACCCTCAACCGATTCTAATCTCACAATCTCATTCGGGTTACTTCAAAACTCAAAAATTTTCCCACAAAATAGAATAAACTTAAAAGAAAAATTTAAAGCAGAAAACAAAATATATAAAGGATAGAATGTTCCATCTCTTGTCCACATCCCACCAAACTTATTTCCAACTCGCAGAGTGGAATAAGTTTGAAAATCAGACAAAAGAGGGAACGATACCTGGTAGTGGATCTCAGACATCCATTTTTGTCCCCCGGAGCCTTCAAACATTGCGCGGCGTGAATTGTTTATAGTTGGCACTTTGCGTCGATCGACTTGAAGCTTTCTTGTCGATTCCTTCGTGGATCAAAGTGTATCACGCCAGGCTGCGTCGATCGATGCAGAGCTGTACTCCGTTTTTTTTTAGTTAAAATGCAAAATAACTATTAATACAAAATAAAAAGAATTCGAAATAAATAAAAAAGAAAAAAGAAAATTGAAAAGAAATTACAGAAAATGTTGGGTTACCTCCCAACAAGTGCTTGATTTAACATCGCAGCTCGACGATACCTCAAATCACCGCCAAGGAGGTCGGGTCCAGACTCGCCGACCTTTGGCATCCACCATGTAAACTTTCCGGTCTTTGATAATGGTGGTAAGGGGAGAAAAAGGAAGCGTAGTTCACACTTCCACCCTTTTGTTTCGTCTCTCCCACTCAATGGCAGCTGCTTCTTCCTCTTCCGATTCTTCTCTTTCTTCAGTAGTGGATACCCTATTGCACTCCGCTTTCTTATTGCTCTTGTCGATCACGAAGGTGATTCTCTCATCGTTTGCTCAGAGTGTGATCTCGCCGCCTCGACAGTCAATGAGAGCGGCGCTAGTGTCGAGAAACTGACGCCCCAAGGTCATGGGCATGTTCTCGTTCTCCTTCATCTCGTGCACCAAAAAGTCTACAGGGAAAATGAGATGGCCCACGCGAATTAGCACATCCTCTAGTATACCTTTCGGGCGGGACACAGACCGGTCCACCATCTGTAGGGTGATCATCGTGGGCCTCATCTCTCCGATATTGAGACGCTTGTAGATGGAGTACGGCATCATGTTGATACTGGCCCCAGTATCACATTGTACTCTCTCAAACATGTGTCCCCCAATCTCAACCGGGATAGAGAAGCATCTAGGATCACTTCTCTTGATGGACACCTGCTTTTGAAGTAGCAGGTTGCACTGCTCGAGGATCTTCACCGTCTCATTCTCCACGAACTGCTTCTTTCCACTCATCAATTTCTGGAGGTACTTCATGTACCCGGAATCTCCTTTAGTGTTTCGATCAGCGGGATGTTGATACTGACCTTCTTTAGATTCTCCACAAATCTGGAGAACTTCTCGTCCTCTTTCTGCTTCGCGAACCTCTGTGGGAATGGCAAAGGAGGTGGTTGATCTTCAGACTGCTTCAGCTTTGCGCCTGGAACAGATGTCGACGTTGATTGACGTAGTGTCGTGTCAATCGACGGGGCTTCTTCTTCCATGTCGATCAATGCGGGTGGTGCATCGATCGACGTGAATCCCTGTCTCATGCAACTTTGCTCCTTTTCACCTCTGGAATAATTCACAGCCATCTCGGGACCCTTGTAGCTCATCCCGGACCTCAGAGTGACGACCTTGCAGTCTTTTTGAACCCTTGGGTTCACCTCCGTTGTGCTCGGAAGCTTTCCAGGCTCGTGTTGGTTGCCGAGTGTGGTGGCAATCTGGCTCAATTGCGTGTCCATCATCTGAACGTGTTTTGTCATTAGTTGCATGTGGTCGGCCATCCCCTTCACTTCGGTTTCTACTTTCCCAAACCAATTGTCTGAGCTCTTGATAAATTTCTCGAGCGTCTCTTCCAGTACAAACTTCTTTCTTTCCACTATCTCTCCTCCAGTAGCTACATCAAAACCAGACGGAGGGTATTCTCCAGAAGAGGGGTTAGAATAAGAGAAACCAGGGTGAGATCGCCCATGGTTGTAATGATACCCTTGATTGCCTCAGTAGTTATTGTGATAACCACTGCCAATGTAGTTCACCTCCATCCCGGCATATCCAGACGAACTGCTTGCTCCCCGGTTGATGTAGTCGGCCTCCACCGGAACAATGGCCATGCTCGGCTCTGCAACAGTTGCAACTTGTGTTGTGCTCAATTTTTCAATCTCTTCCCGGAGCTTTTTCACCTCGGCAACCACATCGATTTCTGGTTTGGCTTCCACAGCTTTGACTGGAATCTGTCTATCGGTCGGCCATTGGTGGCTATTCAGCGCCATGTCTGCCAGCAACCTCATGCTCTCTGCACCACTCTTCTTCATCAGTATCCCTCCAGCGGATGCATCAACCAGCTCCTTCATGTGAGGATTCAAACCCTCATAGAAATAGCACACTTGCATCTCCAGATCAATGCCATGTCCAGGACAAAGTCGTAGAAGCTCTTTGTATATCTTCTAGGCCTCGTAGAGTGACTCATCATACATCTGCTTGAAAGTAGTAATGACAGCTTTCCTCTTCAGCAGCAGGCGCGGTGGGAAGTAGTTGGTAAAGAACTCTGCTCGAAGCTCCTCCCATGTCCCGATTTGACTCTTATCCAGTCCAGCAAAACAAGACCGTGCCTCGTCTCTGAGTGAGAACGAGAACAGTCTCATCCTGATCACATCTTGGGTTACCATTCTGCTTCACAGTGTTACACACCTCAATAAATTGGTTGAGGTGGGTATTTGGATCTTCTACAGCTCTCCCCCCAAACTGATTTTGCTGCACCATCACAATAAGGCCCGTACGCAGCTCAAAGTTGTTGGCATCAATGCCAACTTTGAATCCGGCCTCAGCTTGCTGTGGAAGAAATCGATCCAAGATGGACCTTTGCGGGATCACAACTTGCCTATCGTTCAACTCTGCCAATCTTGCAGCTTGTTCCGCCTGAGTAGCCTGGGCTGCTTGCAGTTGTGCTCTCAGCTGATGTACTTCATTGACAAATTGCCTCTGCTCCTCGGGAGTCATGTTTTGCAGAAGTGCTTCAGGATTCTCAGCCATATCTCGTTGTTTTTCTTTTCCTTTCTTTTTGATATTCCTGCAGGTTGCTTCAATTTCAGGGACAAAGGCCTCGAGTGTTTTTCCTTTGGCTTGCGTGTTCATGCACCTGCACAGAAAATGGGTAAATATCAGTTCCGCGTCGATTGACGTGGATTCACGTCGATCGCCGCAAGAAAGTGGACGGCATCGATCGACGTAAGGTGTCCGTCGATCGAAGCAATAAGATGACCGACGTTAATCGACGCTAAGGGGCGTCGATCGACATGGAATGCACAAACAAAAACTCACACACGCACACGTACAGAAAATAAAACTCAATCCAGCAAATCCTAGAAAGAACTAGTAACAAGATAAAATCTAACAATTCCCCGGCAATGGCACCAATTTGATCACTATTATTTCTAACAGATTAATTATAATAACAGCGGCAAATAAATTTGTAAACCCTAAGGTTATCGATCCAGGGGAATTGTGTGGGGAAATTATCCTATGTACTAATTATGGTTCTAAGATTCTTTGTTTGAGTGAATAGAAAATCAGGGTTTTAACTTAGAAAATAAAGATGAAAATACGAAAAATTAAAGATGTTTTGATATCAAATTTAAAGGAACACAGATTCTAGGGAAGAATTCTCATTATGGATAACATGTAGGAATCAATTTATTTAACAGGTGGAATACTACAACAATGTATATTTCCTTGTTTGGCAAATATAAACTAGAATACTAATTAGTGACTATCTCCGCTCGGTCTCAAAGTACACAAAATTAGTCAATCTGATAAGCAAATCAGTTCAATTCCTACAGTCTAGTACATCTGTTTGGATACTGTAGATAGTATCATGCATTCCTAATCCCACTATCAATATTCACCTCTCGGTCCTCCTATCAATAGCTAGACATCTAAATTAATCGTCACCTCTTGGTCCTTGAATTAATCTAGAATTATGAAATAAACACATGAATCATGAACCTAATTAATTAATCCTAACATGCGTCCATAATAATATCAAACCCTAGAACCCGCTAGGGTTTCTAGCCACTCATCGCAGATAGAAATCCAAAAGAAAACATATTAAATTGCATAAATATAAAGATCTTACAAGAAAATAAAAGGGTTTTGTGTTTCCCAAGTCTCCAAACTCTAAAAACTGAAAATATGATTGCCTTCCTCAAAAAAGTCGAATTTAATTAGGTATTTATATGGGTGGATGTGTATCCTATCAAATCTAGGGCTAAAGATATGAATAAATCTGATTTTCATCAGATTTCCGCTCCAGCAGACTCGCTTGCGTCGATCGTGGCTGATTGGCATCAATCGACGTGGCTTCCTCTTCGTCGTCGATCGATGCTGATTGGCTTCGATTGACGTGGTCTCTCGCCCTTTCTGCGCGATCTCACGGTTTTAGCCATAAATTCCTCTCTCGAACTCCGGTTGACCCAATTCCAGTTGCGTTGGAGAGCTAACTCAAAGCATCATCCATTGCTATGTGCGAATAGCCCGAATTATCCTTGTGGAAGAACTCTTCACTGCTACTCTTACACGTCACTGCTTTTGGAACGGTTTTCAAATAAATTTAGGCCTAAAACCTACAAAAACACCAAGATGCGCATAATACCACCTAATATAGACTCATGCATAGAATATATATATAAACTCAAATAAAACTACATAAAATAGTAGAAAATAATATAGATAACCGAGTAAAATAATGAGCTTATCAGCGATATAGCAGGATCTACGTCGACTGACGCAGCCTTACGTCGGTCGATGCAGGCCGGAGGCAGGACGACCGAGATGGAATCCCATTGGTCGACGCACGCTTAAGGAAGGATGACCAAGACAGAGCTCTATTTCGGGCAAAAATGAGAAGGAAAAGAGAGCAGCTAATCCCACTCCTCCGATGCCTTTCCCCCAAAGGTTTGCAAAGAAGAAGGAGGACTCCAAATTCACCAGATTCATTGAAAACATGATGAAGGTGAATATCAACATTCTGCTAGTGGAAGCACTCTGAGAAATCCCGAGGTACATGAAGTTCTTGAGAAGATTAAATAGCGAAAAGAAACAGTTCTTAGTGAATGAAACTTTAAAATCCATGAAGAGTGCATCTTGCTTCTACAAAAGCAAACTCCCGTCAAAAGATCTGATCCGGGCTATTTCTCCTTTCCAATTTAATTGGAGGCAAGGATTTCCAGAATGTGCTGTGTGATACGGGGGCAAGCATTAACTTAATGTTGTTTTCCATCTACAAGAAGGTGGAGATTGGAGAGATGAGAGCCATCACAATCACGTTGCAGATGGCAGACCAATCTGTGTCTCGACCAAAAGGTTTTGTGGAGGATGTTCTAATAATAGTAGGTCATTTGATCTTTCCTGTTGATTCTGTAGTGCACGAGTTGAAAGAGGATGCCATTACATCGATGATCTTAGGGAGAGAATTCCTTGATGCTGCCAGAGTTCTCATGGATTGCACTGACAAGAACAAAAGGAGAGAAGAGTGCAATCAAGTGATTTCAACCGAAGAAGAAGTAGAAGAAGGAGAGCAAACGCCGGATGAGGAAAAAGAAGTTATTTGGTGGGAACGAGGAAATGAGGCAGTTAAATCGGCAATTAAGCTACCTCAGTCCGAGTTCACCATCGTCATCAAAGACCGATGTGTATTCACAGTAGATTCAAGGGGTCAACGAGTCTGGACTCGAATGCTTTGGTGAGTTGGATCTATGTCGAGCCATGACGATAAATAAGGCACTGGATGGGAGCTAACCCATTAGTTTATTAATTTTCTGGTTAATTTCATTGTTATTTTCATTTTTTCTCTATTAATCTCTTTCTATGTTTCTGAAAAAAATTTTGAGGTTTGTCTCGATCGACACAGCTTCGTGTCCGTCGATATAGATGTGGGCGACGTGGGATACTTGGATCGAAGAGAAGGTTGTCAAAGAAGGGTCCACGTCGACCAACACAGAGCTTGCATCAGTCGATGCGGAGTGCTAGCAACCAAAAGTCCACGTCGTTCGAGGTCTGAAAAGAAGAATATAAAAAGTTTGTGTATGAGGCCAACATTCGTGGTATAGTTTCAATCCATAAATCTAATTTTGAAACTTATTCTCTCTGTTTTTCAAATAATTTTTGGGGGGAGGAAGATTAAGGGTATTGAATCTCTTTTCTATCCCTTTTATTTATCGCTTTCAGTTATTTAAAGTTCATTCCTAGGTAATTTTAGGAAAACTTGTGCTTTGTAATTTTTGTTGGTATTTGTGTGTTACGATTGAACCCTATGACTTGAGTGTGAGATTTGAACTGATTGACAGTAGTTTGGACTATTTTCAATAGTTTTTGAGAATGCCTATGAATGTAGAAAACCGCATGATTTACTGATTTGAAACATGCATTGGCATAATGCTAGATGAGGATTTGATGTTTCTGTGGAAGAAAATTTGTCCCAAGTGTGAGTTTTGAGCCTTAATTTTGATTGTGAGTGTGTCTGCATTATTGAGTATCTTTGGAACTTACTTTGTTTCTTTTTCAAGACTGCTAATGTGCACAGGTTTAGGAAATGAGTTTTGGCCATCTTTGTTTAACCTATTTATCCTATACACTATCCTAATTGAACATTTATCCCTAGTCAGCCATATTGAGCCTATGTGTTTTCTTTCTTTGTCTATGAATTGGAAAAATGATAGGAGAATCAACTCTTGTATATGAGAGTTGGTTGGGATTTGTTTTAAAAGGATAAGATATTATTAGAAATGTGAAAACAATAGAATGGATGGGCTCTAAAAAAATGAAAATTGAAAAAAGTTTATGTGTGTTTGTTAGTCCTTTTAAGCTCAAATGTATAATCAAAATTGTTTAAAAGCATAAAAGGATGTGTGAAAAAGAAAAAAAATAGAAAAAAAATAAAAGAGCCTTGTTTGATGTTGAATATTATAGGAGATGGGTAGATATCAATAGATAGTGGGTTTGATTGGTTCAGAGTGATCAAATCAATTGATTTTAGTCACTTGGTCAAATATTTTCCTACATTTCACAAAAAAAACCTAGACAACAACCTTGAATAAACTCCTTTTGGATGTTACTCTTGTGTGCACATATTTGCAAGCCTATGGTTGAACTTGATTTGCATGACTTGTGTGATCTCATATTATCATAAACATTTGAGTGAATGAGTGAAAACAATTCTCTTGTGAGTCTACCACAGTTTACAAACTGTCCAAATCTTTCAAAGTGTAGGTGTATTGTGGATTTTTAGTTTTGAATGCGATGGATCTTGTGAGGCATTGAATTTCTTGATTACTTGAGCTTTCGATTTATTCATTCTGTTGATTGAGGACAATCAATTGTTTAAGTATGGGGGGATTGATAAGATCATATTTCTATTCACTTATCACATTATTTTCTTGTTATTTTTATTAATTTTTGTTTGTTTTCTTGAATAATTTGAGCATGAGTATATTTTGAAGGGTATGATGCTTGTGGTGCAATGTTTTGTAGAAAAAATGATGAAAAAGAGCAAGGTTGGCCAAGAAGATTAAGAAATTTGCCACAAATGAATTTGTTTCGACCGACGGGAAGAACATGTTGGTCGACTTGCGGATTTGGATTGTGTCGACCGACGTAGTCCTTGTGTTGGTCGACACGCATCTGTCAATGTAATACCCCAAATCTTTTATTATAATTAGTATCATAATTATTACTAATTTAAATTTTAATTAAGATATTTGCTTGAGATTATTTTAAGTTTTGCAGGTTGTCCAACTCGGAGCTCGAAGCGTCTAGCACAAAGTAAGTTCAATCAATTAATAAAATAATTAAAGAGATGAATAAATCTAGAATTAGAATGTTCTAGATTTAGTGTTAAAACAAATAAATATAAAATGTTAATTGGAAAAATATCTAAGATATTTTGATAATAAATTAATTGTATAACAATAGTTGTAAAAAAAAAAAATAGGGTGGAGGGTCGTGAGATGTGGTGGGCAAATTCACCACACACAATTTTTTCAACTCTTTTTATTTTATCTCCCCCAACCTCTCGATCACTCTCTTCTATCAATTTCCTCGACTCATCTCGTCTCTCTTTCTCTCGTCTCTGCTCTCCTTCTCTCATCTCTTTCAATATAATTGCAAGGTATTATTTAATCTTACGAGTACACATTATTTCTTTGTTTTGGCTTGCCATTTTGATGATTTCTTTAGTTTATGCAATTTGATGAAGAACTATTAGGGAAGATGATATTTTGAGTGTACCTTGGTGTTGTATGTTTGTGTTCTTTGATTTTTCTTAATCATAATCATGGAGGTTGCAAGAAAACTATATTTGTGTGATATATTTGAGAATTTGGCTGAAAACAGGGCAATTCTTCATGCTGAAATTTGGAAATTTTAGAGTCGCTTTTCGGTTATGACTTCTGAAAACAAATTGTAGAATATTGTCTTAGCTTTCATTTGAGACTGGAATCATATTAATTGGAGTTGTGTGGTGGAAGTTATGCCCAAATTTTTGAAAGCTGCCAGATTCCGAAATCTAATTTTATAGCTTCTGAAATTCGAATTTTTCAGCCTTTTAATGTGGAATCTCGAACATGTGTCTCTATTGGAATTGTGGGTAATTGAGTTAGGTTTCTAAAATGTTAAGAACCGATGCATTCCGAGTTGTAACGAAAAAGTTATGGACATTTTACTAAATGCTGCCAGGATTTCCTGCGAGAATATGAACATTTATTTTAAGAGTTCAACTTATTTGATTTCTTCCTTGATAAAATATGGGATCAAAACTTATATTTTTGTTGGTATTGATTCTTTCGAATACATGGGTTGGGATTGATAAATTTGATTAGTTGGTTCTTTATTATGTTGTTTGCTTAAGATTTATCTTTTGGGATTTTATTTATGTTTATAGTTATTTACTGAAGATTAATTCCTTAAGGTGAAGAATATTGTCATGAATATTTAAAGTTTAATTGATCAATCCAATATACTTAACCAAACTCAAGTTCAAGAATAACAAACAACAAAAGACTAAATTAAATATTTCTAAGTGCTAGGATCGGCGCAACGAGAGCTCTGAGGTGGACAACAACTTGGTGAAAGATTTATTGTGACTTCTATCAGGTGGGGTTTTACTATATCTGTAAGTGTAGTGGTTACATGACTATATTCATTGTTGTGTCGTGTGTCATGCATGTGAATGCCAATGGCCCGAAAGGGTTCATGATCCATTAGTGATCACTATAGACGCCCACAAGGGGCGGGCCCGCAAGGGGTTTGGTCCATTAGTGACCGAGACTAGTCTCCTACAGAGGTAACTTTTAGTTACCGAACTACAGATGTAACTTATAGTTACAGAATCTTACAGAATTCATTAAGTATGATCCATTACACAATTGATTATAGTTGCTTACAGAGTATTTCCCCACCGAGTATGCTTCCATGCTCACCCCTCTTATTATTATTTTCAGGTTGAGGAGTCGTGCGGTGGAGCAAGCGGAATGACCACTACGATCTCCTAGAATTAAAAACAGCTTTGACAAACTTTGATTTCTAATATATTTTTGTCATCTCAGATTATTATATGCATTATGTCTTCACCTGTGAACTATGTTTTGTTTTGTTAGTCTTTTGCTAGATTTACATAGTCACAGGTTAGGCTTTTATTGATAGAATGTGCATATATATAATATTGTTAGGCAAGGTTATTACAATATAAACTTTTATATCTAAATGTACTTGATTTTGAATTATTCGAAGTCTAATTGTCTCTTAGCTTCCGCTTTCTCATTTGTTCTTCGAATGATAGAGATTAAATAATTATTATTTAACAGGAAATTATTTTGACGTATGTCAATACAACATGTCAAAATTTTCTTAAATTTATATTTTTATTATTATTGATAGAAAGTTTATTTATTTACTTTTAAATGAGTACACATGAGCTTGTTGAGACACTTCATAAGTTAATCAAACCAGGAAGAAGTAAGAAAGTTGTATGTTAGTAGCGCTCTTAATTTACTAAGAAATTCGGGGCGTTACAGTCAACATAGGTGGAAGTCGAGCCGAGGAGGGGTCGAGATTGAAGAGTTCATGTTGATCAACGGGGAGTCTGTCTCGGTCGATGCACGCGTTCTGATGGTGTAATTTTTCACGTTTCAAAGGTTTTGTAGAAGGAAATTTTCCAATTCACGTTGTGGACGAATTTGGAGAAGAAAATACCACATTTTATTAATTCCTAACTTTCAAAGATACAACCCTACCACTATATAAACTCTAGTTTAGCTCATTATCAGGGCTGCAGTTTTCGTTCCCAGTTTTTAATTTAGTTTTTAGTATTATAGTATTCAAGGGCTGGAATCAAACTTCTTTATATTTTTGCACATTCTTGTCAATGCAATCTTTAATTTATGTTTCAATGTTCATCTTTAATATGCTAGGCTAGAACCTTTATCAGATTCTAGGGTTTCTCCATTTGTGATATAAGTTTTGATTCGAATTCATCAAACTCTCTAATTGATTTATACTCTTTGATTTTATTTCAAATCAATTTTCAATTGAAAGATCGAGAGATGAAATTTGGAATTGGTTTTTGTTATTAATTGATGGACCGAGAGGTGAAAATTGATAATAGGAAGTAAGAGATTAATACATTTGATTTTCTGTCCAACAATGAAAAATTCAATTGTAGGATTAATTTAATTTTTATTGAGATTGATTAACTTGTGTTTTTGGGACCGAGAGGAGATAATCACTAGTAAATAATCTAGGTTTTAAATACCCAACAAAAGAGTTAATTCCACTTTATCTATATTTTCCACCAAATATATCTTTTATTGGTTTGAATTATTTGTTTCTTGCATGTTGATCTGATTGTTGATTTCCCTAGCATCTGTGCTTTATTTTATTTGAATTTCTTTCAAAAGTATTTTCATAAAACCAAAACCTCTTAAATTTGGATTTGCCCAATCAAAGGATCGAAAAACTCTATTATGTACATGATTTTCCTTCGTTGCACTATCCTTGTGGGTTCGACATACCTTCAGTATCTATATAAATTTATTTGCCCTTTGCTATAATCTGTGTGCAGATTTTGCATTGATCAAATTGGCGCCTTTGCCGGGGAATAGTCAAAGGTTGAATTCTTACTATTTTGTTCGAGATTTTCTGGATTGGGTATTTTTTTCTCTATTCTAGAGTGAGTATGCGTGTTACAAAGGTCTATCTTATAGCGATTCCAACCACAACAAGAGGAGCCTGGATTCAGAGTTCGCATTGATGCCAACAACAGGAAGTTGATACTGGAGGACATCTCAGAGGAAGAGTTCAGCAGGTCCAAAAAGGGCTAGCAGACTGATGTGGAATAACAGGTGAACATCTGGGATATTCGAGACCCAACAAACTCATAGGAGAGTGCGAATCCAATACCAGGTTCTCCTTATCGAGAGCCCTTCACCCCATAAGAATCATTCAGCAGCGCAGATGGCCATGCTCACAACACTCATCCTGAACAAAAGATGGACTTCTCAACATATCTTGGAGATAGCAGAAATAGCGCCAGAACTACCAGTCACAGAAACTGTCGCACAAGAACTGTTGAAGCAAGAAGCTGTCAATAAAGAGCAATCTTGTCAAGGAACTATTGCTGAAGAAGTGCGAATACCGAAAGCTACCACAACAGAACGTGAAGAAACTTATCCAGAATATATTCTGGGCATGATTGGTGAAAATCATGTTGGTTTACTAAAATTGCAGGTTCTTCAAATGAAACTGAATGCAAAATTCGAAGAGTTTCAGGAGAACCTCATGGAGCTTAAAGAAGCGAAAGAAAGGGAGCTTGAGAAATTGAGAAAAGAAAAGGAAGAGAAGAGGCGAAAAGAAGATGAAGAAGCTCTGGCTCATGCAATCCTACTCTCTCGTGCTATAACACTTGTAGAAACTATCGAGCAAGTTATCGAGCTCGTTCATAAACAAAGATTACAATTGTTTCTCCAACAACAATTTTAACATTTATTCCGAATCAAAGCTACTAAAGAGTTCTCTTGTAGGGATTTTCCGTGAACCGAATCACCAAATCTAAATGAACAGGACCAATCACAGATGTTGAATACGATGAATGATTCATAAACCCTAGCATGCTCTTATGAATTTAATGTGTGGATAAAGGGATTACCATTATTCTGTAGAGTCAGATCCGATCTTTTGCGTTTGAATATCCAACTTTAATTTAACCACGCGATTCTATTAAATCTACGGAAACAAAAATTAGTAAAACCAATTTCTTGATTTCATCGAATAAAACAGAAAAAAGAAAAAGAAGAAGGCTTGTTCTCCAGATCAGATCTTCAAATCTGTTTTGCAATGCTGCTAAGATATGCTACTGGTGAGGATTCCACAGATCTGTGAAGTGTAGGCCGGAGTTGAATCCCTTTCTCCTCCCAAACACTGGTGTCGCCCCTACTCTCTCTCCCTAGGGTTTCAACTGATTTGAATGTTCTTTGTTGGCTAGGGTTTGAGAGAGAGAGATGTATATTTATAGGCCTAGGGTTTTATCCTAATGGGCTACTGGGCCTTTTTTCAGCATATTTAATTGGGCCAGACTTGGGACCTAATGCAAATACTAAAGTGGGCATATGAATTAATTAATTCCCATGTCCATAACCCAAGATACAATTAATTAATTAATATTAATTCTTTTACACCACAAAATTAATACTGACCAACCCCTTTATTACCACATTGTGAGAATGGGCTGCATTTATCTGAGAATCCCCATATTTAAGGTTACCGAACATTGATTAATTAATCGGAGCTTCTAAGAAGCTCTATCTACAATTAATTAATTTCTTATTTTCCTGAGCAATACCACTCTAACCTTATCACTCGTGCCTGAACTTAATCAGCCTGTAGGACTTTGGCACGATGAATGTTATAGAGCTCCTCAGGGAATGTTCCCATCCTATTACTCGGATATGGTTACCTAAGTTCAGTCTCAGGCTGTACTACACAAACTGCTGCTATCCAAAATGCGGATATACGAGCACGTTACTTAGGCTCTCCACCATGGCAAATCAAAGCAACAGTCAACCCGTGCATACCCCTGAAACTTTGTTAGGGTTTGGACTCAATCAAGAACGAGATCTTGTATTCGCTGATATCAGACAGACAAATACATCTCAATGTGGTCCAATCAATACGCCACCCTTGTGTGCCAGCATATCAAGTAACCAAGACAGATTACTTCTTCCGGCTATGCTACAGCTATCCGGACAGACGTATCCTCAACGCTATCTCGACTGTAATAATATTTATGTCACACTAGGTCAAGTGATCATACTGTCCTCTTCAATCTACAACACGCCGTATGATCGTCCCTATCTGTGAGATAGGAGGATTCCATTGATACGTGCATGTAAGTTTGTTTAACAGATAAGAGGAAAGTCAATCGTATATTCATTGTAATAAATGTTCTCAGTATACAAAACCCAACAATCTCCCACTTATACTCAAAGCATTACAATAGCTATTACAAAGTATACACTACGTCTATCTAGCCTGGCTATCACGTTAACCACTATCAATGGTCGGCATCTACATCAGACCCAGCTCATGAATATGTCTTTCGTAAACCTTCTGCGGCAAGCTCTTTTTAAATGAATCAGCTAGGTTTTCTCTAGTGTCAATCTTCTTGATCAGCACATTGCCTGTCGATATGATCTCTTGTATGATATGGTACTTCCTCTCTATGTGTTTGCTTGCCTTTTGAGTTCGTGGTTCCTTCGAGTTCGCCACCGCACCAGAGTTATCACAATAAATTGTGATGCTCTTCGGCAAGCTCGGAATCACATCCAACCCTAAAAAGTAGTTCCGGAGCCATACCCCTACTTTCGAAGCATTGGAGGCGGTGACATATTCCACTTCCATGGTGGAGTCAGCAATGCATTTCTGTTTTGCGCTCCTCTAAGATACAGCCCCACCTCCCAAGGTAAACGCATATCCTGAGGTCGATTTCTTCTCATCCTGGTCCCATTGGAAATCTGAATATGTATAACCCACAGGGCACAAATTCTCACCTTGATAAACTAGGCAGTAATTCCTAGTTCTCTTCAAGTACTTGAGGATGTGCTTTACCGCAGTCCAATGCGCCTGTCCAGGGTTAGACTAATATCTCGGTACCATGCCAATGACATAATAGATATCTGGCCTGGTACACAACATCGCATACATTAGACTACCCACCACAAAGGCGTATGGTACAACACTCATCTCATTTTTCTCCCGCTGTGTCTGAGGACACTGCCCACTAAAAAGATGAATGCCATGTCTGAAAGGTAGCAAGCCTTTCTTTGCGAGTTGCATGCTGAACCGGGCTATCATAGTATCCACATAGGATGCCTGGGATAAGCTTAACATCCTTCTCTTACGATCCCGTATGACCTTAATCCCAAGGATGTACCCAGCTTCTCCGAAATCCTTCATTTGGAACTGTTCGGATAACCAACTGTTGATTTCCGACATCACTCCCTCTTTGTTTCCAAATAGGAGTACGTCGTCCACATATAGTGCAAGGAAAACCACGCTCTCACTGACACAAAGTCGGTACACAAATTTCGTTCTCCAACTGTGAAAATCCATAGGAATTAATCACATCATTGAAACGCAAGTTCCACGACCTCGAAGCTTGCTTAAGTCCATACAAGGACTTCTCAAGCTTCCAGACAAGATGTTCTTTGCCCTTGCGTATGTAACCCTCGAGTTGCCGCATATAGATGTCCCTACCTTCTTCAAGGTAACCATTTAGAAAAGCGGTTTTGACATCCATCTACCAAATCTCGAGGTCCATATGCGCAACTATGGCAGGGAGTATCCGGATGGACTTGAGCATGGCTACGGGTGAAAAGGTTTCGTCATAGTCTATGCCCTCTTTCTGACTATAACCCTTTGCCACTAGCCTGGCTTTAAAAGCCATAATTTAACCAGTCGCCCCTTTAATTCTTTTGTATACCCACTTGGACCCTACGGCTCTAAAGCCATCCGGCAGCACAACTTTCTTGTATACATCCATAGCAGTTATGGATCAATCTCAGAGTCCATGGCGATACGCCATTTTTCAACATCTTTGTCCTGCACTGCCTCTTTGTAAGTCAGCGGCTCGGAGTCCTCGTGTCTGTCTTCCGGGCTCAAGTTCAAAGACTCACCCACGAACATGTACCATTCCTACTGGAAAATAACTCTCCCACTGCGACGAGGCAACGGTGCTGTGTCAGCAGTAGGTGCAGTAACTTGTGGTTCTGCACCTTGTACTAAAGAACGCGCCTGTGGTGCTGAACCTCTCACAGGTTCACCCACATTCGAAGGTTTTTTTCCCTTGCATTCGCATTCTCGTTTTCAATTTCTTGAAGAATGATTTCACTCCTTGACTTGTAGTTTTTCACATACTCGTCCTCCAAGAATCTAGCTTTAATTTATTACCACGTTCTGAGAACGGGCTGCATTTGTCTGAGAATCCCCATATTTAAGGTTACTGGATATTCATTAATTAATCAGAGCTTCTGACAAACTCGATCTACAATTAATTAATTTCTTATTTTCTGAGCAGGACTTTGGCACGATGAATGTTATTGAGCTCCTCAGGGAATCTCACCATCCTATTACTCGGATATGGTTACCTAATTCAGTCTCAGGCTATACTACACGAACTGATGCTACCCAAAATGCAGATATACTAACACGTTACTTAGGCTCTCTACCATGGAGAATCAAAGCATTAGTCAACCCGTGCATACCTCTGAACCTTCGTTAGGGTTTGGACTCAATCAAGAACGAGATCTTGTATTCGCTGATGTCAGACAGACAAATACACCTCAATGTGGTTCAATCAATACGCCAACCTTGCGTACAACCAGCATATCATGTAACCAAGAAAAATGACTTCTTTAGACTATGCTACAGCCATTCAGACAGACGTATCCTCAATGTTGTCTCGGCTGTGAAAATATTTATGTCTCAATAGGTCAAGTGATCATACCGTCTTCTGCGATCTACAGCATGCCGTATGATCATCCCGATCTACAACACACTGTATAATATTTAAGTTTGTTTAACAGATAGGAGAAAAGTCAATCGTATGATCATTGTAATAAATGCTTTCAGTATACAAAACCCAACAACTCTTCCAAGAAAGCTAAGAAAATTCGCGAAGAAGAAGAAGAGATCCAAAGGCTAGAACATAAAGCTGAGGAAAAACGACTTTAGGCAGAAGCAGAAATGCAAAACAAGAGGCCAAAGCTGCTGAGAAAGCATGACATGAGGCCAAAGAGGCAGAACAAAAGAGGCAAGAAGAAGAGGCGACTGCTGAGCTGAAAAGAAAGCAAGATGAAGAAGTAGCAGCTGCTGAAGTCAAAAGAAGAGATGAAGAGACCGCTGCCGAGATGGCAAGACATGATGTAGCAGCAGCAGCAGCCAAGCAAAAAGAGGAAGAGGAAGCAACCAGTAGAGCTAATCATCAACTGGAGCTATATAATGCTACATCTCTGAGCAAAACCAACAGAGACTCTAGAACACTCGTCGCTTCTGAAAGACCATTGTCTCCCAACCCCATCTCTGTGGCTGCACCTCATCTAACCCCTTATCTTATAAGATAGGAGATGAAGCAGTAGATCAAGTCAACTTTCGATTTTGTCAAAAAGGGGGAAGAGAGAAGAGATGATCAAGTTAAGCTGCAGTTACAGTTGATGGAGAGACAAAATGAGCAGATCAGATTGATAATAGAGCAAATGCAATAAGCCAGAGACCACGAGACGAAATTTATAATGGACATGGCTAAGAGCTTTACCATGCAAGATGGACCCTCGACCTCTGTTGCTACTTCAAAGCCAAAAGACGCAGACTCTTCAAACCAAGACAAGGACAAGGACAAGGACAAGGACAAATCTCAGGTGTAACTGGGTAACTTCTGAACTATCTTGTATTTTTTTACCGCAGTTTTTAACTTTTCATGTACTTGTAACGATCACATATAATGAAAGGTCTAAAACTGTTGGTTTGAAGACAACTGCTCATTGTCTCTCACCTTTATGTTTAGTTGAACTCACATATGCTAGTGTGTTCAGCATTTCTATCGCACTAAACTGATTAATGTTAATCAAGAAATATCTCTCCCATTCAGGGGGAAGATTAGTTAGAGTAGGCCGAGTCTAGAAGAAACACAATTTCGAGTAGTGTTAGATTTTCAAACCTTGTAAACTCAGAGCAACTACATCTTCTTTTCGACTTAGAAGGTAGGCCTTAGAGTTATTACCTCATGTAATCCTTGTATAGGATGATCGAGTTGTAATAGTCTAGGATACGAAAACTGTCAAAAATTGTGGAATAGTTTTTGAAGAGGAAGCCGTCCAGACGAGAAAATTGTCAAATGGGCGTGGAAAACAGTGCAGAGTAACGGACATGAAAAATTGAGCATACAGTTTTTAAACTGTCAAAGATCGTATAGCAAAGAAAACTGTGGACACAGTTTTCATAAGAAACTGTCAAGAGGCACTCACAGTTTTAGACCAGGACAGTTTCATGTCAAAAAGTACGTGAAAAGCAAGATGTCGATCAGTCATAAAATAACATTAAAGAGTCAATGACGAGAGACGAAGATAAACTCAGTTATGACTGGAGTACAACATTGTTTCGGCGTTTGACATAACAAGTACAAACTGCCTCTACAAAAAGCATGACAGTGATTCAGAAAAGGCAGAGGAGCAGGTCTACTTTTCAGAAAAGGATGGACATTGATTGGACATCCTTCGAAATGTCTCAATCGGCTATTTTAAAATCTTAATCGATAAATAGCAAAAGGATCAGAGACAAACACATCCAATCGAGAACTTAAAAACCTTGTCGTCACTTTGCCGAATTTAAAACTCAAAGCATTAAAAGCTCTCTAGCAAGAAGGCATTAACTCCATGATTCATTTATTGAACACGAGGCATTATTACTTAAGGAATCTTCAGAGATTCACCGTGTGATCTTGTGTACACGAGAATTAAGTCTTTCGACTTAATCTACTTTCTCGGTGTTCTTACTTTTCAAGTAAGAACAAAACAGTCTGACTCTCTAAGGAGAAGAAGGTTCTCATGGGGAACTGCCAACCAGCGTACGTTTTGGGATGAACTCAACCATCCACCCACCAGAGAAGCAGAAGGGAGGTATGTCCTCAATTCATTTCCGATAACTGCCAATTCTGAGAAGACTTCAAGGTGCCACCTGGCTTCGGGAAAGTGAAGAAGGCGTGAAGAACAACTACCTGGACTAGTGACCCATTTTGCTGTGGATGGTGGTTTCTACAGCATTTGGCTATAGATTGTGAGGATTGTATCTTCATTATTTAGTGAATTACCAGATTAATTTCCAAAGAGTGGACGTAGGACTTAAGGCTCCGAACCACTATAAATATCCTGCATTATTTACTGCTTCATTTACTTTATGCATCATACAGTTTTCAATTGTATTTTGAAACCTTCTACACTTCTCTAACGTTGTTGAAGTGTATAATTGTTGACTGTATATAATTGTAAACTGGTTTCTTAAAACTACTAGCTAATACAAATTGTCATTTTTAAAACTGTTGTTTAAAACTGAGTCGTAAGTATGAAACTGAACTGCCCGCGTTTAAGAGTGCAAATAACTGTTAGTATACTTCCGCTGCACATTACACATACTCTGATCTGGGACCAACATCTGGGATTCTGATTCTCACGGGTGTATGCCAGACACCTGAGTTCTGGGAAGAACCTTTAAACATCCAACCATTATGGGAAGAATTAGTAAACATCCAACCACTACGAAGGATGTTGACGGATGTGTCCCTACTTCAACCTGAAGATTGAGTCTACAAGGAGTTCCTAGGCGAGTGCCATAGCTAACCAGAGGAAGGAGGTGCCACAAACTGTGTATAGATCGTAAGGAGGCTTGTATTTAGTTAGTGAATTATCCTAAACTTGGGTCTGAAGAGTGGATGTAGGATATTGAAATCCGAACTACTATAAATCTTTGTGTGCTGCTTTACTTCTTTCAATTGTACTTGCTCTGTTTTTCTGTTTCACAAACTGACTCTTCAAACCTTCAATACTTGTCCAAGAATTGAAGTGTATACACTGTGAAACTGACATAAGACAAAACAGAGACTTAAGCTTAAACCGTCCACACACAAAACTGACTATAATCTTTTCGAACAAAGTAGTACACGTGCTTATTCTTGCTTCCGCAGCTTACACAAAACCTTCAGCTGCATTATTTGCACTCTAATTTCGGAACCAACAATCCTCATCAAGATCCTGCCTGAGATGATCTTCCGCTGCTCGGTTCCCCGCTCTTACCGAAGGTTTTCATCTTAGTTTCAAAAGGCGGTAAGGAGTCCTTACTATCAGAGTATGACTCCTTCATTAAAAGGTGTATGATGAATAGTTCGATGGATCTGAGGAGGATCTTTCTTACATCTTAATGAAGAGAGTGACTCTTCCCAGATTAGACCATCCATGATATTAGTCCTGGATTTGGACATATAGGAAAGCAAAGCAAATGGACATTTTATGAAGAGGCGATGGAGTAGGTACTAGGAACAGGGTGATGCATGTTGCATATGACCTTTCCCTAGATCCCGGTTATTTATCTTTTCCCCCAGGAAGATACAAAGTTATTGAAAAGAAGCATGAAACTGTCACTAAGGATGAGAAACAGTTTGTGCTACTCATATGCAGGCCAATCTTGAGGAAAGAATGATGTTAGCAATATAGTGCTAGTGGCGGACTTGATTATACTAGAGGCTACAGATTGAGATTGATGGTAAGGTCAATCCAACCAGAACTCTGCCATCAACTCGTGGTGAGACTATTTGGGGTAGGTTGGGGCAGGTTGGCAAATGATGAAGATCCTAAAGGGTCTCACCACTAGCTTTCATAGGAGGGAAGATGTGAAAGCCTTCAACATCAGCTTATGACGAAGATTATTAATCATTGTATCTTGTATTTACTACCTTCTTAAGTTCTAAACAAATCAATGCAATATATTTACTTCTGCTTATTTTGCAGACAATATCTTGTAGTCTGAAAATACTTCGGCTCAACTTACAGGCTCTACAATCGTAAATGTAATCAATTTTTATTTTGCCCTTGAACTTAATCGAGAAATATATTTGTCTAATTTATGGGGAATATTAATAGGGCAGACTGTGTAGCTAAGATTCCAATTCTCGAGTATTAGGCTTGTTGGAATATCATTGTAAACTCGACAGAATAACTTATCTACTAGCTTAGTGGTGGTTTTTGACAAAATCAAGAAGGGGGAAATTTTTGGGAATTTAGGATAGAAATTCACTTATCTTTTGTGTTATGATGTGTCAAACATGTATAGAAACCACGTTAGGAAAATGCCTCTAGATTAGCTTAGTCGTACAAACTTGTCATATCCACTTAAGATGTTTATCGAGTTGTAAAAGTTGATCAAGAAAAATTGAGCTTGTGATCGAAGCCATCATTTTTTGTCATCGTGAGGACAAGAAGAAACCAAGACTCAAGCGACAAACTGGAGAACTGACGACCACTTCAGCTTTAAGCAATCCATTCAAATAAACTAGGTGATTTCGCTAGTCGGGGGAATCACCAGTTTATAAAGTAAAGTTTCTTTTTCACGAAGAGAAACAAAAACATGCCAGAGTAATCACAAGAGTTAGACTTAAGGAAAAAGATATTCCTTAAAGTTCAAACGTCCAACTTAGTATTCTTCCAATTGGTGAGCCGTTCGAACACACAGCAGGATGTCGACACCCTGTGTCAGAAAAGGACGGAGCAGGTGCGGCAGAGCATAAAATGAAACATGTCACCATCAAATCAGAGACCTAACGGATAGTTTAATATTGGGATTGTCTCTAAATGGCTCTTTTCACCAACCCTTCCTCACTTCGTCTATAATTTGACGAAGACATTCTTAGAGGAAAGTTTACGGTTACAAGATAGGATTATGTGTTATGAGTTAAAAACTTAAGGTAAAAAAGCTACATGACTTCAAGGCAAACTGTTAACTCTAAGTCGTAACTGTCATCTTCAAACAGAGACTCATCAAGTTTTTCTTTCCTATTCGAGGCTATTTTAAATAGCTTACCGTAACTTATCTCCAAACATGAAACTTTAAGCTTCTCAGCTAGAGTTTACCTTTTTTGGTGCTCCTTCCCTCCAAGAAAGACCACAACAGTTGCAACCATCTCCAGGTTGTAACTATTACGGGCATCTGTCACTAGTTTGAAGAGTTCCGGGAAGAACTTCAAAGCCTCCAACTTCTGGAGGAGGAGCCTGCATGGTGTGCCCACACTCCCAATCTGAGTCCCGAAGGAGAACGAGAGTCTGGGCGAGTGAGCAAGAGGACTGGTGGATATGGGCATTTACCAGCTTGCGATAGATCATGAGGACAAATTGTAATCCTAAAGCTAGTATATTCCACGCCACTGCCCAAAGAGATGATGTAGGACAGTTTTCCGAACCTTTATAAATTCTTGCGTTACTAATTGCTTTATTTTATTCTGCAAGGATTTAAAACTGAACACTATCTCGTGTTGTAGTATAACCAAAAATTGTAATAATCTAACTCGCTGACAACAAATTTTTCAAAGAACCAAACTGATTGATCACCGCCAGTTTGTAAATTGCAAGATTCGTTCTTTAATCTTCCGCTACACATATCTGTTAAACTCTGATCTGTAGACTAACACTAATGATAAAAAATATTTTATATATATATATATATATATATATATATACACACACATTATGTCAATACGAATTATTCATATAAAGTTTTCGAGATTTTTTTCTGTATATGAATTAATTGGTGTATAAAAATATGTTCAAAGAGATAGCATCTATCAATTTTTGTAACTCTAAAATATAATATTTCTTTTTTCAATAGAATGTATTAATTTAACTTATTTAAATATCTTTATTAATACTCAAATTTATAATCTGTTAAAGCGAACAATGCTTAAATCATTTGAGCCTCAAACCGAGAACGAAATATAGTATTTCAATAGATATAGAATGTTACAATACATAAAAATATCTATACTCCTGTCCCCTACATTTTTTCTCCAATCAACTTGCAGCATTCTAACTATTAATGATATTGGAACTTTAGTGAGTAGGATTCAAAATTTGCGGCTTTTTTTGGATTTTATATGCGCACTTGATTCCCACATGATTTTTATCTGGTATCAGTGACTAGATGATATAATATTTTTAGCATTAAAATGTAATTTTCATTACTAGGCATATATTATTAATTTTAAAAATATAACCTTTAGTTTTAAAGAAAATCTTAGTAATCGAAGGTGTTTAAACTTAATTACTTAATTATCCCTTGTTATTAAATTAATGATAGATTCAGAGTCGAGTCCTCCCGAATTTTATTATAATATTATAATTCGGTTTCAAAAAGTGATTTTAATAGTTTGAGAAGCACTGTGGAACCCTACAAATATCATTATCAATTTTAAAACAAAAGTATTAAATATTATTAAAAAATAAAAGTATTAGATATTGATCATAAGAAATTATAATTGAACTGTTATGGTGTATAAATTCGGAACGAGTGTTTGAGTTTAAATAATTCATAACTTTAAAAAAAATTGCGTATGACGTGAGTATTTATATATTTATGGTCACTTTTTTTTGTATTATATTATTTTCTATAAATGACACTAGATTAATGTAACAGAATTAAATATCTAATGCACGCAAGCTGCCGCTCAAGAGTGCTTTTCTGGAATAACTAGTAGAATATTCGGGCCATGCGTGAAGATTATATTTGAATAAAGTAAAAGTAGTTTTTTTCAATATTTAATTTTTATATTTTATTTGACAAATAAATCATTAAATAAAATTTTACAATTATTATTGCTTTAAATATTTAAAAAACATGTCAAACTTTGATATTTATAAGTTGACAATAAAGATAATAATTAAGAAAATATTAATTTAATTGATTTATATTCGAATTTATATATATATTTATATATATAGGGATGCATTATATGGTTACCCATATTCCCTATGTTATATGAGGCCAAAATCCAACAATTAAATCTGAATTTGGACGGTTTAGATTTAGTTTAAAAACTTAAAATTCTCGGTGCATTATTTAGTTCAACATACTACATGATTTGGGCATAATAGTAATATTGATACCCACAATTTAAATTACGTCAAACATGGAGTGCATATATCAAAATTGCATTATTCTCTCTCCTCTTAAGTTTTCATAAAACTTTAAACAATCATAACACACTCAATTTACATTATTTTTCCACATATTATATATCAAATTAAAGATAATTTAATTATCTTTCAAACAAAATCTATATTACATATGTTCGAAATAATATATATGTCGCAATACTAAATAATGTAGTAGCCTAAACTAAATAATGTAACATAATACAAAAGTTAATGTAATGATATATTTAAAAGTACTGTAATGTTAATTAGGTAATAAGAAGAATTAGATAATGTTATTCGATGAATATAGATAATGTAGCATAATATGAAAAATAATGCATTGACATATTATGTTGCATTATCCGTATTCATTGTGCATTATCTAATTTAACTTATTAGTATTACAGTATTACATTATTCTTTGTATTATGTTACATTATTTAGTTTTAGTTATTACATTATTTAGTTTTACTACGGTTATCTTATTCCGAGCATATGCAATAAGAATTTCGTTTGAAAGCTAATTAAATTATATTTGATTTGATATTATTTTTCCACATATTATATATCAAATTAAAGATAATTTAATTATCTTTCAAATGAAATCCCTATTACATATGTTCGAAATAATATATATGTCGCAATACTAAATAATGTAGTAGCCTAAACTAAATAATGTAACATAATGCAAAGGTTAATGTAATGATATATTTAAAAGTACTGTAATGTTAATTAGGTAATAAGAAGAATTAGATAATCTTATTTGATAAACATAGATAATGTAGCATAATATGAAAAATAATGCATTGACATATTATGTTGCATTATCCGTATTCATTGTGCATTATCTAATCCTACTTATTGGTATTACAGTATTACATTATTCTTTGTATTATGCTACATTATTTAGTTTTAGTTATTACATTATTTAGTTTTACTACGGTTATCTTATTCCAAACATATGCAATAAGAATTTCGTTTGAAAGCTAATTAAATTATATTTGATTTGATATATAATATGCTATGAATGTTACATTATTTATGAAAAATATGGTTCATTATTTGTTTACAATTTCAATATTATACTTGGAGTCAAACTAAAAAATAAAATAAAACACGCTTTGAAGGATAATGTAGTAGAAAAAGAATAAATAATGCATCCACTATCATATAAATAATGTAACATCTACATGGTTAAAAACTGCAACTCAAAATGAAGGATGTGACATCAAACTTCCATGGATAACTTCTCTTGTAATTATTATATATCGTCTCTATCCCCAACCTCCATGAATTGCACGCCGCTTTTTCTCCTGACTGTTGGCAACCGCGTTGCACCTATCTACCACAACCACTGTCGCTGCTAGAGATACGCGAGGAGAGGATAACACGCCAATGCCGTCTCTTATCTGCGCAGCAACTAACTTCACTAAAAATAAAACAAGTTGAAAATATAATTCACAATTTCACCAAAACATGAAAAAAATTTACACAAATTTCACCAACACCGTATTGAAAAAAAAGAGATATCTACGTTGAGTTGTGAGAGGAGCGTGCACCACAGTAGAGAGAGAAAAAAAGAGAGATAGAAGAAGAGGAGAGAGAGGAGAGAGAGAGAGTATGGAGAGGAGAGAGAGACGAGAGAGTTGGAGAGGAGAGAGAGACGAGAGAGAGTAGGAGAGGAGAGAGAGAGGAGAGAGAGTATGGATTTGAGGTGGGAGTTGGATGGATTGAGTAAGTAATAATAATTTTTTCATAAACAATGACAAAATTATCCTTAATAAATAATTAAGTAATAAATAAAAAGTCAAAGTCAGCATTTTAAAATTTAATCTGGACCACATGTTTAAGAAAATCAAAGGTTAAGATTTGGACTTATATAACATGTGAGAAGTTGGTAACATATGATCACATTTATATATATATATATATATATATATATATTATTTTTTATGTATTATGTGCATAATTAATAAGGAATTATGCATTTATCAAAAATCATTTATAATTTTTATGTTATAATTGATTGTTTAATTTATGATTAATTTGATTATTTAATTTCTTGAAATTTATAAATCTAGTAGATATTACTACCCAAATCAACATATATTTAATTTGAGATGTAATTTACATGTTTATTTCTTTAAATATTTTATGTATGAGTATAGAATGTTTTCAGTTTTTGATTAATTAACTATTAACTTCAATTAATAACTCATTAATGTAGCTAAATATTTTTATTTTTGGTGTACGGTTTTGTTTTAATATATATAAATATATTTCATCTCCTCTACAATGGCTTAATTATATGCAGCATTATTTTTGTTCAAGATAAATAATGATTTTCAAAATTGTAAAATCTTAAAAGTAACACGAGACGAAAATTGTAATACCTGATTTCAATTGAGAAAAATATCACTAACATATCTAAAATACATTATAATACATTATTTAAATTGAATAAATGAAATATAAAATTTATATCATAGGTGAAATTGAGAATCCATCCCATAAAGAGTTTTTGTCAATAATATAACTTTTAAGAATTCTATATATCAAAACAAAAGATAATTCTCTAATTATATTTAACCGGATCAATTGGTCAATTCCACAGTAGTATTCCAGTTAGTGTTTTATTATCCCAATTATTAATTTAAATAGTTGTTAGGACTTTTGTTAGAGAAATTCTTCTTTACTTTTTATGTTTTCGTGGGTCAAAGATTATAAGGCATTTTAGTCAGTTTTTCAGAGTCTAAAGTTCTAATATGTAATCCTTGTATAGGATTGATTGAGTTGTAATAAAACTTAGGCTGAAGACCGAGCAAAGGAAAATGCTCGAGAACTAGCTATATACACGCCTGAATCATGGTTTTCACCAAGCACAACCTTAACCAGAACTGAGTTGGAGCACTCAGTATAAGGTCTACCATACTGACCAGGAGAAGCTAGTTTGAGGGCTTCCCCGTACTGACTAAGGAGAAGTCAGTATGAGGGTTTTCCATACTGGTCTGGAGAAATCAGTATGATGGCGTTTTCCATACCGACTATGCAAAGTCAGTATGAGGGTCTACCATACTGTCCTATGGAAGTCAGTATGAGAGCTAAGTTGTAATGACTTTGAAAAGTAAGTACAAGAGCCACTACCTTTAAAGATCAAGCTATTTGAAAGATATCGAAGCTTAGTAAAACTTAGGCATTTAAATATGCCCAAGTGTAATTCAGTACGAGGTTAACCAAACCTGGGTTCCTCTAACTGAGAACTTAGTCTGACATAAAGTTGGTGTACGGTACACTGACGTAGCAGAGCAGAGTAGGTCGCAGACCATAGGTATGGCCTACGATTGGACAATATCTTCCATGAGTCTATGTCTGGATTTATGTGTCTACGGGCAGAAATTCAAAATTCCTAGAGGTAACTCCTAACGTGCACTTTACTGGATTCAACTTCATATGGTATTTGTTTAAAATTTTGAATGCTTCCTTTAAATGTTGTACGTGGTCCGCAGCTTTGGTCAACTTCACCAGCATATCGTTAATGTATACTTCCATAGTTTTTCTTATGAGTGGTTCGAACATCTTGTTGATTAGCTGCTGGTAGGTCGATCCCGCATTTTTCAGCCCGAAAGCCATGACCTTTTAGCAGTAAATCCCCTTGTTGGTCATGATGTCATCTTATCTTGATAGTCCAGGTGCATCTGTATTTGGTTGTACCCCGAGAATGCATCCATGAAGCTCAGTAGCTCATCCCTGCAGTCGCATTGATTATGCAATCGATGTGAGGAAGCGGATACAGGTCCTTCGGACATGCTTTATTGATGTTAGTGTAGTCCACGCACACTCGGTTTTTCTCGTTCTTCTTTTTCACAACCACGACATTAGGGAGCCAGGTCGGGTACTTTACCTCTCTTACGGAGCCTATTTCAAGTAGGTTTTGGATCTCTTCATTAATTGCATCATTCTTTTCTGCGACGAATTTCCTTCGACGTTGTTGCACGGGTTTTTGGTATGGGTCGACCTGCAATCAATGTGTCAAAACTTCTGGGTCGATGCCGACCATGTCTTTATACGACCAGGTGAATATCGCTTGTTCTGCGATCAAAAACACTACGAGTTGTGTTCGGGTCTCCGGGTCTAATCCTTTCCCGATATTGGTCTTCTTATTTAGGTCGGCGGGGTTGAGCCCCGCTTCTTCAATTTTGGCGGGGTCTCCGGGTATAATCCGTTCCCTGTTTTGTGATGCTGAATACGAAAAGAAGAATCAGTAAATGTTACTTGAATGGGACAGTCACGAGTAAGTTGACTCACAAAAATTAGATTTTTAGTAATGCCAAGTACCACTAATACATCGCGTAATTTTAGATCATGTGAAAAAGTCAGAGAATCAGTGTGAGAAATAGATAAATGAGAACCGTTACCAACTGCTACATTGTTAGAGCCAGAATAAGAAGCAATATCATCGAGTTGTGCCCCATCGGTAGCAATATGAGCAAAAGCCCCTGTATCAAGATACCAATCTGAAGGATTTTGCTCGGAAAGAATGCAACTAGTAGGAAAAGCCTCCGTTAGATTTGCTGATGGCGCTGGACGACAAGATTGATCGTACGAACGATTGAAATACTTTAGACAGTCGAATGGGTCATGACCAGTACCACGACATTGATAGCACCATGGAGTAGAGGAATAGCGACCACGACCACTACGACTTCGACCCCGCTGATTCTTTCCGCAACCACGATTACCTGAGAAGCCTTGACCATGATGCACAACAGCCAAAGCAACCGGCTGCGAGGATGGAGAAGAATTAATGGAGTTCTGGAATAGCTCATTGCTCTGCGCATGTGAGAGAAGAGTTGGAAAGTCTGCAAGTTGATCCCGGGCAAGTTGAGCAGAGGTGAAGTTCGAAAATTCATGTCCAAGACCACGTAAGAACTAGTGGGGTTTATCGGATTCATCAATCGGTCAACTAATAGTAGATAGCTGATTGCGTAATGCTTTGTATTGCCTTTCGTAATCAACATTTGATAGGCTTCCGCATCTTAAAGAGAGGAGATCATCCTTCAAACTGATCTCACGAGCCTTCGAGGAGTAGCTGTACGCACGCTGAAGAACCTGTCAGACATCACGCGAGGTTTTGTAGCCTATGACAATAGCCTTTGACTCCTCCATAAGACTAGAAACTAGAAAAAGGCATAGAAGCTGATCATGAGAAGTCCATTTTGCGTGATAAGGATTGGGGTTTGTAGTTCCAGCAATGGTAATGGTTTCTGGTTGCATGGGGTTTGAGCTGTCGACCATAGAGAGAAGATTTTGACTGAGTAGCAAAGGTTCAACTTGTGCGTGCCATAAAAGATAATTAGAAGACATAGTTTTATCGTAACCATGTGAACCATGTTGCCAAGAGGAAGAGAATCAGATTCAGCCATATGAATAGAGGAAGAAGGAGATGGGTGACGGCTAAAAACATCTGGGTTCAACCAAATGTGTGGCTGATACCATCTAAAGAATGAACTTGATTTTCTTCTTCACTATCATATACAAGAGATATTTATACATACAAAGTTATGCTCTAAACTAGGAAGGAATAAAAAGATATACAACAATCTTAGGAAATAAATGAAAGGAAATACAATATTCTCTCAAGATTTATTGTCTAAACTATTTTTTTCATGTATATATTCATTATCTTCAACAATAATAATAATGGTTGTAGCGACATTTGCTTTGAATTTTATTCAATCGAAAGGTCGAAAAATACGGGACATTACATCCTACCCACCTCATAAAAATTTCTGTCCTCGAAAATTTGAAATTTACAAAAATAGCTCGTGGTACTTATCCTTCATCTTCTCTTCAAGTTCCCACGTAACTTCTTCAACATCATGGTGCTTCCATAGTACTTTCACTATCGGTATACTCTTCGTGTGGAGCTCTTGAATTTTTCTATCGAGAATCGCTACAGGCATCTCACAGTAATGGAGGTCTGGTTGCACAATCACCTCATGGTGGTGGATAATATGTATAAGATCGTAGACATACTTGCGGAGTTAAGATACTTGAAATACGTTATGAATGTCGCCCATGTTCGGTGGCAGGGCCAATCATTAAGCTACCGTGCCAACTTCTTCAAGAATCTCAAATGGACCTATAAATCTTATCTTCAATTTCCCGTGCACTCCAAAATGGGTCCCTCCTTTGGAGGGGGATATTTTCAAGAAGACTTTATCCCCCTATTTGAATCTCGCTTCACTGCGGCGGGTCTTGGCATATGACTTTTATCGGTCTTGTGCTCCTTTAATCCTTTGTCTGATCTGACGAACCGATTTAATCATATCTTCCACTGCTTTAGGGCCAAGTGCCTTCCTCTCGCCTACTACATCCAGCTAGAGAGGTAAATTGCACTTTCTGTCGTATAGAAGTGCCATCTTGATACCCAACAAACGTTTGATAGCAATCAATAATCGGAATAAAGTCATGAAATAGAAAGACTGTTACTTTAGAGTTTAAGGAATCTCATGGAATCAGAAGGCAGAATTATCAACAGACAAAAAGAAGATTTCAAGAATTAAACTTAAAGATTCGTTCTGACAAAAATTGCTAAAAAAGTAGAGAGACAATCAGACACGAAGGAGATCTTAAGAGTCTCTACACTTCTCAGAAAAAGAAGAACGGAGATTGGCAATCTGACAACCAGTGTCTAACGAACAAGATTCAAACGAGTTGTTTGAATCTTTGTCTATGAATAGAAGAAATTGCAGAGATACAGAGAGTTCTGCCAATTCAGAAATTCTCGTTTGAATCTTCGTCTATAAAAAGAAGAATTCGTAGAGATACACAGAGTTCGACCAATTAAAAAATTCATAAGCTCACTCTCGAATTAAAAATTCGATCATTTATTGATAGAGGCTTTGCAAAAGCTTTTGAGTTTATCTCGAGACCTTGTAAAGTTTGCTTCTAAGGCTATTCTTGGAATTCATTCTATCCAAGACAAAATCTAGTAATCATCTGGAACTACCAGGCTGATTACTATGGGCTACTGTCACAAGTGAAGAAAGATTTTGGGAAGAACTATAAAACTCCCAGTTCAACGACCGAAGGAGAAGGTAGGTGTGTCTAAGAGGTTCTTGAAGGTGCGCGAAGTGGATTGAAGAGTGGACATAGAATATTTGTTTGAACAACTATAAACCTAATGTTATTTACTGTTTTTACTTTATTGCTTATTGATTATTTTGAAACGTACCACATCAAGAGTTGTTGTATAACTTGAAGTAAATCTAAGTAATATTCGAGCTTAAATACATGTTATAAACACTTGCTGAGTCGTCACCTCATCAAGTTGAGTGCAAGACCTATTTAAAATTCTGCTACAACTATAAACACTCTGATCGGGGACCAACAAGTAGTATTAGAGTGGTTGGTCTTTACAGACTAGCTGCTTCTGAGTCTCTTAGGACCAAATCCATTTTCCTTGCATTTTTTTTGTGTTCTTTGTTAAGCTCGGGTTAAAGGGAATGTTGAACAACGCAAAGGTGGGAAAATTCTATCCAAAAACATACAACGTCTAGAAAAAGAGATCGTTGATCACATTGAAGAATATTCATTCTGAAATGGCACAAGTAATCAAAGAAGGACCAATTAAAATCCAAAAGGTAAATGCTCGACTTTGTGACAACAAAAATTGACCATAAATGGTGGAAAAGACATATGCAGAGTGGACCCTAGATGACCAGATTCGCGTTTAACTGGACTTCGTGGCTATTGAATTGATCTTAAATCCTCTCTCAGAACCCTTGGTGACCAAAGCCTTTGATTGCAAAAATGCCAAAGAAATGTGGGATTTTCATGGCACATTGAGTCAAGAAAAATATCAGATGAAGCGCAACAAGCTTCAACGATGCGTGGATAAGTACAAGTCGTTCCAAATGCATCTAGGAGAAACATTAAAGGATATGGAAGTTGGATTTACTCTATTATATATGAGTTAAAGGAGTTGGGAAGAACGTACGAACTTCCCGACATGAACTAAAAGATACTCTCGAAGATGCTGAAAGATGATTAGTTTGTCAAAGTGACGAGTTTCAAAGAGAAAGATCTTTTGATTATAACTATGAAAGAGTTTCTTGTGGAGCTTCAGGCCCATAAATGGGATATCATGCAGACTAACAAGAACGAAGCTGTGAGGGCTGCAACATCCATTGAAAATCACGTCGAGGATGCTACATATTTAGTAAAGAGAGACGTACAAAAGTGGAAGACCAAGAAGCCATTCCACTTAGATCGCCCATCTCAACCAAGCCCAGCAAAGGAGACCACATCAGCATTTGGATCTCAATCTAAAGAAACTTGCTGTTCCATCAGTGCGCTAGAGGAACAAATGAAAACACTGCAAAAGCTATTGTTGAAGGCTAAGGGCTTGAAAGAGGAATTACGACAAAGTTAGCCAGTAGAAAAACGGTCAACCAGGAAGACGCCAAGGACTTGCTATGAGTGCAACTCTCTTGGCCATCTAAAATTCGAATGTCCTCAAGTAGATCCAGAAGAAAGGGAGAGGTTGAAAAAGATTTTCAATAAATGCGCGTCAAAGGTCGTTGCCAAAGCTCTGCTAACCAGAACAGAGTTACCAGGCATAACAGATCATGATGATGATGAAGATGTCCTTATGGTATTCATGGAAAAAATGATGAAAAGAAGGTAGTAGAATCAGCCCTAGCGGTCACGAGCAATCACTTAGTAAATTCTACTATGTCTGCTACTTCTACTTCAACAAATTTGCATGATACTCTTAAGTCATGTTTTTTCGACTCAGGAGACATAACTATGGATCTTCTTCTAGAAGAATTCTCAAAATTTCATGCTTTAAAAGATGCTTTAGCAATTGAAAACTCCACGTTTAAATTTCAGCTTTCTATTTTGACCAGTGAGGTTGAAAATCTACGTCAGCAAATGAGGAACTTTTAAAACTTAAAGTTTAATTCTCCACGCTTAGTGGAAACATTAAAAATTTAAAAGAGGAGAATGAAGTTTTAAAGAGTAAAAATTCTGTGAAAAACCTTGTTAATACAAAATTTCTAAAAGCACGAGAGATCTATATGAGAATTTATGTGCTCAAAGAAGCACATATGATTTTGCTGGAATTGGTTTTAAAGAATGTGAATTGAGCAATGCTGATCCCCATAAATCAAAGAAAATGATTTTTGTTCCAGCAATTAGGAAGGTTCAGCGGAACAATAGGAAAGACAAAGGGATAATAGTAAATAAGCAAACACTGCTCAACAGGAATGCTTGTAGGATAAGAATCCCCTGCTGACCATTCAACAAAGATTAAAAAGAATATCTGCTGAGAGGAAGTCAATAAAGTCTATGTACGTAACCCAGCAGATTGTTCCATCTGTTAGGAAGGTTTGTTCACAACCTAGCAAGGCTAAGCAATCTGATGAGATTGCAAGGAAGCCAACAAACACTCCAAGTAAGATGAACACATACTTGAGCCCAAAGTCTAAACCAACTCATTTTCAAAAGACTGTGACGGCTCAGCACACCACAACATATTCTCATGTTAATTCATTGCATTACTTCAATAGAAAGGGAAAGGTAGTATAGCGTGATGACAAAAAGACTATCAAGATCACGAAAGTCTGGATTCCTAAGGGACTAATCCTGTAGGACTCGCTGTTGATCGGGTACCTAAAATTTAATTCTTTATTTTGCTTGAATAGGGTCCAGAAAAAGGACTTTGAAAAAACTAAATGAATGGATACTAGATAGTGGATGCTCAAGACATATGATAGGAGACGAAGATATCTTTATAGATCTTCAAAGAGTCAGAGGACCTTTAATCTCCTTCGGAGATAATTCAAAAGCAAGATTAATCGGAAGAGGGTGCATTGAGCAAAATGGAATGCACATTATCAATGTGGCCCTCGTCGATAGTGTAAAGCATAACCTACTGAGCATCAGTCAATTAAGTGAAAATGGGTATATTGTTTCTTTTATTGACACAAGATATGAGATAGCTGACAAGACCACCGGAGAAATAAAGCTTTGAGGAATCAGAAAATAAGGATTCTTTGTGGTAGATTGGCAAAGTGGACAACAAGCTTCATGCTCCATCGCATTCAACAAAGAAGAAACCAACTGGCTGTGGCACAAAAGGATAACACATTTGAATTTCAAAACTATAAACTATATAGCCATGAACAACATTGTAGATGGATTTCCAAAAGAAACCTTCAAAAAAGAAGGAGTGTGCAAAGCTTGCTGGCAAGGGAAGCAAACTAAGGCATCCTTCAGATCGAATATAGAAAAGACCACCTCAAAGAGAATCATTGGGCTATTGCACATGGATTTATTTGGCCCAGTAACTCTACCCACTTCAGGTAAAAAAACTATTCATTGGTTGTGACTATTGATGATTATTCCAGGTACACGTAGGTGAGGCTACTCAAGAGCGAGGATGAAGTAAAGAAAATCCTACCGGAGCCGATACTTCAAGTACAAAATGGCAAAGAGGTCACGGTGAAAAGGATAAGATTGGACAATAGAACGGAATTCTGTAATGGTGCTCTAATGGACTTTATCGCTAATGCTGGGATAGGACATGAAAGGTTCACTGCTAGAACACCTTAGCAAAATTGCTTAGCATAATGAAGGAAAAGAACCTTAAAGGAGGCCATGCAAACGATGCTTTGTTGATGTAAATCTTGGTCACAAATATTGGGGAGAAGTCGTGATAACTACTTGCTATACGTAGAACCGAAGTGGCTTGAATGCCAGGTTCAACAACACTCTCTACTAAATCTATCATGATCGTAAGCCTTCCTCAGTCAACTTCGTGTTTTCGACTCACCTTATTATATCCATAACAAAGTGAAGTCAAAGTTAATTACTTTCTCTCCCAAAGCCGATGAAGGGTGTTCCTAGGATATGGGCATCCTTCTCACAAAGGTTATTAAGTGCATAACAAGACCACCAATCTTGTGGAAATAACGTGCAATGTTATTTTTATGAAGCTATGTTAGTGCGCAGGACTATGGGAGAACTAGGAGATGTAATTCAGGAGACCAATGATGTCAATGGACAATTGGGGTCGAATACTTCTGATGCTGAACCGATTGTTTTGACTAGGTTCATGAGTGAATCTACATCTACGCTGGAGACCTTGGCTCGTCAGCAAACAACCGAGAGGGTTGATGATGCAACAGGTAATGCTGATACCTCACTAAATCCTCTCAAGGAGATCACAAGTCAAGGGGGAACTTAAGAAGAAGAGACTATTCAGCAAAATGAAGAATTTGCTTAGAATCCCTAGAATGGTGAGAGGACTACTAAAGATAACTCTGTTGAATATGACCTGAAGTCGAATGTTGATAAAAGACTTATCATCGCTCTAGCAAATGCAAACGCAGCAGATGGATCATCAGCAAACAACCATCCAGTAGATGACAACCCAACAAGTTTCGTCAAAAATTTTAATAACCTACAACTTGTTGATGTTCTTATTTCAGGAAGCCAAATTGGAGAACTCAATAGACAAACAATCCCGGTTACTAAGGTACAAAACCAAAAGTGGCTGTTGAGAGACCATCCATCAGAAGCAATATTAGGAGATCTTATCGATCCAATTCGCACCAGACACAGTGCAATGCTAGCTTGATAAATATCCCAGGAAGAGCCAACCAAAGTTGCTGATGCACTCAAATCTGCTGATTAGATAAATGCGTTGCAAGAAGAACTATAAAAAATTATGTGGAATCATGTGTGGTATCTCGTGGATCGACCAACACACCAATCAATGATAGGCACAAAATGGGTATTCAAGAACAGACATGATGAGAATGGACTTGTCGTGTGCAACAAAACAATATTTGTAGCTAAAGGATACACGCAGTGCGAATGAATTGACTTTGACGAAACATTTCCTCCAGTAGCCCGACCGGAAGCAATTAGGTTATTCCTTGCATGTGCTGCGCACCATGGTTTTACTGTGTGTCAGATGGATGTGAAGAGTGCGTTCCTGAATGGTGAATAAAGGAGGAAGTCTACGTGGAGCAAATTCCTGATTTTTGAACGAGGTGAAAAGGTGTACTGGTTGACAAAAGCTCTATATGGCCTGAAATAAGCTCCCAGAGCATGGTACGAGATGTTGTCACAATTTCTACTGGACAATGGATTCTTGAAGGGAAATATCAATTAGACGCTCCTCTTGATCAAGGATGCTGAAGATATTCTACTGGTTCAAATATATGTTGACGACATTATATTTGGTTCTAAGAATCTAACCCTATGTGAAAAGTTTGCTCAGCTTATGCAGAATAATTTTCAAATGAGCATGACGGGAAAGATAACATACTTCGTAGGCCTATAAGTTCAGCAATCCAGTGATGGCATCTTCATTCATCAGAAGAAATATACAAAGGATCTCATCAGCAAATGTTGTCCACAGAAGACAAAGACTCTACGGATTCCCATGATCACAACATGTTAAATTTCATTGGATGAAGAAGGCGAATCCGTTGACCCAACAACATATCGAGGTATTATAGGGTTATTGTTATGTCTAATGGCCAGCAGGCGAAATATTTCGTATGCTGTGGGTGTGTGTGCTAGGTATCAAGCAAATCCAAATAAATCACACATGGAGTGCGCGTGAAGGATTGTCAAATATTTGAAAGGGATAGAGCCACTCGGAATTTGGTATCCCAGATCTCACACTCATTGGATATTCAGACTCAGACTTCAAAGGATGCCGAATTGATCGAAAGAGTACGAGTGGGACTTGCCAATTCCTTAGACACAAGCTGATATACTGGTTAAGCTAAAAACAACACTCGGTAGCAACGTCCACTATAGAATCTGAATACATGGCTGCTGCGAGCTAGTGTTCACATGTGCTGTGGATCTAACAATAACTTCAAGATTATGAAGTTAGCACTGGATGCATCCCAATCTACTGTGATAACAACAGTGCAATGTGCATAACAAAGAATCCAGTACATCATTCAAGGACGAAGGACATTGATATCAAACACCACTTCATCCGAGATCACATGGAAAAGAAGGACATTTAAGTGGATTACATTTGGACAGAAGACCAGCTTGCTGATATATTCACCAAACCTCTAGCAGAAAGCAGATTTAAAGATCTTTGTTTTATGCTCGGATTGTTGAAATTGGATGTTGTGGAAGAATGAGCCCAAGCTCTCATTTTGTTCTTGGTTTTCTTGGATTTCTTAATTTGATGCAGATTAAAGTGTGTTCAAGCTCACAATTTCCAGCCAGATTCTAAGAAGTTTTTTGTGGTCGGTTTGCTAAGTCCGAGCTCTCAGCAGACTAGATATTGGTTGCTGAAGTTGTACCTTTCAGCTGACTCCTTGGTGATTGCTGAGTCCAAGCTCTCAACAAATGTTCAAGGATGCTAGATCAACCATTAACAGATATTTTCCAGCAAAAAGAAGTCAACTTCAAAAAGGGCGGGATTCCTAAACCGCTAAAACAATATGAGCTGCATTAATTGCGAGAATTAATGTGTGCTTGGTCAAAATTCGATATCATTTTCGAAGATTTTGTTCAGGGCACGAATGTTTTAGATCCAGATATGTTATCACAAAAATCCACATGGACATTATTCCCAAAACCATCATTTCCCAAGATAGACGATGTGATTGATCGAAGAATCATCAAGTCAGTTTTGTCTATTTCAGAGAAGTCTTTTGTTCGGAGAAGAATATACAACCTTCAGAAAATATACTCTACTCATGCCATTTTTAATCTCTTCGTCTAAAGATTAAATCATGTTGCTCATGAAAAGAATAAGTTTTCCTTTACCATTTCACCAAAACTCCATCAAGATGGGTTCGAGCAACGTGACTTGGAAGTATCTAAATTTGGAGTAAGGGTTGTTATCTTCACCAAAAATATTTCTAAGAATATTCTCTCAATTCTCGATTCACCTCTGATAATGGGTTTTATTATATTAGAACCGAAAGGAGATAGGAGATTCATTAGTCACGCCGTGACAGTTTCATCATTGGTTATATATAAGCTTGTCAGGTGGGTTTGAGGATGAATTTTTCTTAGTTACTGATGCAGTAGTTTTTATCAAGTAAAAATTATCGAACACGAAGACTCAATTCGCCCGTTGTTTAAGTAAAAGGGACTGATTTTGGAACTTAATATCTAGACGCGATAAAATGGTTTGAAAGATCAATTTTAAACTACTTAAAAGTCTAAAGATTAACGTAACAATAAATAAAATGCCAATCAACTTTATTGAGATTACCAAAGAGAGAGTAGTTGAGGAACATAGGATGGATTGGGTAGATTATGAATATGCTTGGATTTGCTAACTTTACGAAATAAATTTCAATGAGAGGTTTAGGGTCAATTCACATAACTCTAGCTATTACCCTTAGTACCGGTGCAACAACCGTAGATTAACTTCAATCTCAACCTAAGTCTAGGTTTGTAGATTTCAATTACCTCCAAAAGCTCAAGAACACAATGACCTAGATATCAATTCACCCATCTTCTAAGTGAAACAACACCTAATTATTATTGCAATCCCCTCTAATTCACAAACCTATCAAGTTAGTTCATTGAGGCATACTTTCCAACACATGGTGATCAATCATGAAAGGAACAAAAATTCAAACTCACAACAATAATCAAAACCCTTGAAAATTCAATTATTCAAATCCAAACAATATTCAAATCAATCCCAATCACATCCAAATCCTCAACAATGAGTTTAGCTACTCATGAATACAATGAAAAGCGTCACAATCCCAAAGTAAAACATGGAAGAGAAAGGAGAACAAGAAAGCTTAGGATTTAATGATGAATCTTCAAAACCAGCTTCGTATCCTTCCTTCCACCTTCAATTTCCAGCCTTGAGAAGTGAAAATATCCTCTAACTCGTACCTTAGTCTCTCTAGGGTTTACAAAAGTCGAACCCTTATTTTGTGACACCCCTTTTCCTTTTATAGTTGAGAAATCCGCAGCCCTGGTTATTCGATCCCGAACGGGACCTTCCTTTGAAAATATTCATCCCGATCAGAATGAAAGAACTTAATTACTCAAAAATTGCGACTGATCCCGAACGGGATGAGGGGGTCCCGAGCGGGACGGGCTACGGCTTTCGCATTTTCTCCTCCATTCACGCCAGATTTCCAAATTCCGAACGCACTGGTGCCTCCTGAGCACGGGTCCCGAACGGGATCAGCCTGTCTCGAGCGGGATGGGCTTCGAATTTCCACCTTTTTCCCCCTTTTTCAGTCCCAAACGGAAGGTGAGTGTCCCTAACGGGATTTACTTCGCCATTGGCCTCAATTTAGCTCCAAAACTCGAGTTTTTAACACTTTTCGTGACCTGCACACTCAAAACAACTCTAGAACACCAAGTGAAGGAAAATCAATGAAAAAAATAGATATGTGTGTGATTTGTGCACCTAATCCTCATCAAACCATGCAATTCATGTTCCAAAAACAGTGCAAATTACGCACATATCAAACCCCCCAAACTTAAACCTTTGATTGTCCTCAATCAAAAACAAAAACTAGACTTTCATTCGTTTGGTGCAATGCTTCACGGATCACCACTATCTATCAACGCATATTTCAATCTCACAAAGTTTTCATTATCTACCATGTTTAGATTAATGCAAAGAACTCAACCTTACCGGCATGTGATCATATAAAGTGTAACACTCACACTCAGCTGTATAAGGTAAATTTTTTTTTCTTTCTTTCACTTAAGCACAAGTACACAAGTTTCATTCATATCGTTCATCTCTGCCTTATTTGTTCACATTGAAACATCGTTCTAGAATCAAATAGGGCTTTTATCGGGTTGTAACGTGGCTTACTAACAGGTAGGGTGTTTTAGGCAAAAGTGACTCATTCATTCCAACCCTTTTTCTCAACATTCACCCAATCAACCTTTCAACGAATACGTGTAGACTTCTTTTCTACAATCTGAGGATTTCTCACTCTCTCTCTCTTTTTTTTTTCTTTTTCAGCACATACATTCAACCTTCTTCCCATCATTTTCTTTTCTTTCTTTTTCTTTTCAATTTTCCTTTCTCCTTTCCACACACTACATATATATATATATATATATATTGATTTTTCATTTCCATTTTTTTTTTCTTTCTTTTCATCATTTCACTCACACCGAGAATTTAATCCAAGCACTCACTTCTTCTCATCTCAACTCATCCCAAACCACAACTTGTTCCTAAACACACATGAAAGAATTCAAGGCTCAAAGTGGCTCCGAAACAATGGTTAGGGAAATTATGTTTCCACCTTATACTACAAAAATGTCAAAGGTAGGTACTAAGAAAGAATGGCCTAAGATCATTTTCTAGTTCAATGTACATGTTAAACTACGTGGCATCGACAGACTCTACTCATTCCGCTTGTGCTTGCCTCTCACAATAAATAAAAAATGAGATAAAATGGACTCATTAGGCTCAAACCTCACAAGTTAAAGTTGTTGAGTTCTAAGCATTAATATAACATGACTTCAAATGCCAAATTTGTTCAACCAAAAGCATGCATCAATTTCAAGTTATTCCGAGCTATCATGAGCTCAAATGATTCAAATCATGTTCATGCCTCATCACGAATTCAATCTCAAGCCTAAGTTTTCACAATCACACACACCTCACTTGCAAGTACTCAAATTCAGAATAAATCATTCAATTCATGCTAAGTGTGAGAGTTAAATGTAAGAGTGTGTGTACCTTACTTCCGACAGTGTACCAGGTGGAAAACAAAAATTTCGGCATGGTTCTGCTTGTTATCGTTCTATCCACCTGCATTATCACCATAGCAACAGCAAAACCCAAGAGTTTCCAAATATCACAATCTTTATCAGACAAAGATTAATTCTTTTACAACCATATCGAATTAATTCAAAATAACTACATCAATAAACATCAATAAAATCCAAACTAACCTAACTAGACTGCAGTACAATAAGAAAGCAAGTAAATCAGTTCAACATAGCAAGTAAAAGATAGGGATAAAGGGAGAACCGGCTTCCGTCCAACCCCCCAAAACTTAGTCCGAAGAAGACTAAGTTTGAAAAGGCGGAGAGACGATGATCACTGCTGATTGGGGCCTGGAGCATCCTCATTCCGTCGGCGCCTCCGATAGTAGGCAGGAAACTGAGCAATCAGGTCGTTCAGCTAAGTCTCCACGCCGGACAATCTAGTGTTCACTCCTGCAAAGCTTTGCTCCATCCAAGTGCGCTGGGCACCCATATCCGCGCGCAGTCCTGTCACCTCAGTAGTCAAGCCGGCCATCCGCAGGTCAAGTCTAGCCATCGAGGACGACATGCCCTGCATCGTCTCCAGCATCTCGGTCTGCCATGCGCGACGGCCTCCAGCTGAGGACGTCCCGGCCCCTTGCTCCTGCTGGGGCTCCTCCTCATCATCAGACTCCTCCTCATTCCCCTCTTGGAAAGGGATAGTGTTCGCGTAGCTCCCATAAGTCCCATCCCGGCCTTTTCTGAGCCACTGGGCCTTGTGCGCGGGCGAGTCTAGCAGTATGTTTGCCTCGGAATTAGGAGCAGTAATGGTGGTAGCAGCAGTATTGGGCAGCCTCAACCAGGCGTCGCCCACCACCTTATACAAAACGGTGTTCGGCTGGATGACGGATATGTGCGTTGCCAATGTGAGTGTTGGGAGGTCCACCACAGACGGTGACACCTCTGTCCCCCTCCGCGGGATCTGGAAGTGGTCGAGGATCGGCGTGATCAGGCCCCCACAATAGATGTTGGTGCGGGTGGGGGTCGGCTCCAGTTGTCCATGGCCACAACAGCCATGGAGAAGGGTGCTCCCGCCAGTAGAAACTGGAACAGAAAAAGCTCCGACATGATGATGTTATTGCTCTCGTGGCGGCCGACGACGGAGGTGGCCACGCTCTTGTGTATGTAGCGCAGGATCGGGCTCCTGATAAGAGGGCCTTAACCAACTTCATCCGTAGAGTGCCCAAAACGGTCTCGCCGGAAATCAGTTGCCAGAATTCCTTGGCATGGAAGCCCTCCTCGGGGATATAATTCGCCTCCTCATCGCACCCATAAATGGCATCCAAATCCTTGCGCGCCAAGGTGTAACTCCTGCCCTCCATTTTGAAAGTGAGGTGGCTGGGCAAACTGCCGATGCTCTTCCGCACAGACACGGAAGCCAAAAACTCTCTTGTTTGCTCTTCGAATGCTGGCCACCTTTGGTTGAGTAGGGCTTCCCAGCCAATATTCGTCAATAGAGTCACGACATCATCTTTGATGCCCAAAGCAGCCATAGTCGTCGGGCAGGGGTACTTTGAGCCCTGTACTACACACTTGCTTAAGGCTTTGAGCGTCTTGTACTCATCATCAGTGAAATTAGCGGGGCGTCGGGGTGCCATATTCTCTACAAAGGGTAGACAAAAAAAAAATCAATCTCCAACACATTCCATGAATCACCAAAGCACCATTATTCCACCATAAATCATATTCATGAAGAATCAATACAGCAAAATCAACAACCCCTCATTCACATGAGTACATTCCAAAATTTACAATGTAAATGAAGCCCCCATAGTGCAAGTAACATCAATTATCCCCAATTTCTCAAAAATCACATTTCATCACATATAGAATCCAGAAATATGCCCAAGAATCGCAGTCAATGTATACTTTAAACATCAAACATTCAGTGGGACATTCTATCGAACACCTTACGTGCATCTCTCAACAAACCCTAGGCTAGAACTCCAAACACCAATAATCCCCCAAATTAATCGGTTACACTTCAACAATTGAACGAAAACATGGAATAAATATGAAATAAACATGCAATAGGGGTAGAAATTACCTTATGTCGTCGGAAAAGTGAAGAAAAGCAAAGGGGAGAAAAGATACCGTTTGAGAAGAGAGAAAGAGGGCAAAACTATCTGATTCCGCGCGGCACAATTATATTTACCCGCGATTGGTCCCGAACGGGACAGCCCTATCCCGTTCAAGATAGTTCGACCGGCCCGGTTCCCTGATGAAATTAGATCGGTCCCGAACGGGATGCAAGGATCCCGTTCGGGATTTCCTACGGCGATTCCCACTTTTGTTCAAAAATTCTATTCCTAGCCTCTCCCGCTCGGATTACGTCAAAATTCTCGCCATGTTACAAGTCCCAAACGGAACGATGTGATCCCGTTTGGGATTTCTCTCGGCTTGGCCTTGATTTTTGTATTTCCCAAAGTAAAACATGGAAGAGAAAGGAGAACAAGAAAGCTTAGGATTTAATGATGAATCTTCAAAACCAGCATCGAATCCTTCCTTCCACCTTCAATTTCCAGCCTTGAGAAGTGAAAATATCCTCTAACTCGTGCCTTAGTCTCTCTAGAGTTTACAAAAGTCGAACCCTTATTTTGTGACACCCCTTTTCCTTTTATAGTTGAGAAATCCGCAGCCCTAGTTATTCGATCCCGAACGGGACCTTCCTTTGAAAATATTCATCCCGAGCAGAATTAAAGAACTTAATTGCTCAAAAATTGCGACTGATCCCGAACGGGACGAGGGGGTCCCGAGCGGGATGGGCTACGGCTTTCGCATTTTCTCCTCCATTCACGCCAGATTTTCGAATTCCGAACGCACTGGTGCCTCCCGAGCACGGGTCCCGAATGGGATCAGCCTGTCCCGAGCGGGATGGGCTTCGAATTTTCGCCTTTTTGCCCCTTTTCAGTCCCGAACGGAAGGTGAGTGTCCCTAACGGGATTTACTTCGCCCTTGGCCTCAATTTAGCTCCAAAACTCGAGTTTTTAACACTTTTTGTGACCTGCACACTCAAAACAACTCTAGAACACCAAGTGAAGGAAAATCAATGAAAAGAATAGATATGTGTGTGATTTGTGCACCTAATCCTCATCAAACCATGCAATTCATGTTCCAAAAACAGTGCAAATTACGCACATAACAGTTACATGGTTGGGGAAACTCCTCTAGGCGCCCGTAGAACTCTGCATCCAAAGGCATCCCAAATTGTTTCTTCCTCACGTCTTCTTCCAGGCTTTCAAAAGTTGGCAACGGAGAAGAAGAGAGGTGATGGAGGAAAGGCTTGCAGATGGTGCATATGTTATCCATCCTACATCTGTGTGACATCTGAAGCTAATAAAAGAGTGTGGACAAGAGCACCGATCTAAGTAGATGGTGAGATGCGCTAGACTCGGACTTCCTATCCAACTGCTAGATTGTCCACAGGAAACAAGAAGGCTATTGGAGAAGAGATGTCTCTTCGACCCGATAAGGGGAGCTAGAAGATGAACTTGCAAACATACATCTCACAACCTAGAAGGCATTGCTGTGCATGTGGGGAGACATGCAGTAACGAGACTAGGAAGAAGACTCAGAAGAAAGAGCAGATCCAGCAAAAGCGTTATTAGAAGAAGTTTTATGTTAAATTTTGATCATTGTAACTTGTAGTTTACTGCTTTGCAAAGTGTAAGTCTTGTAAATTAATGATATCACTAGAATAACTTGCTTATTTTGATGACAATACTTTGCTGTCTCAAAATCATAAATGCCTTAGAAAGTCCTGGTTTATTACACTCCTAGTGTAAACAGCTTCCTATCTAATCCTTTTATATTTTCCTTGGTTAAATCAAAGATAATGGAAAATCAGCAGATTGGAAAGTTGAGAAAAAGTCTTTTTCAAAGTTTAAGTCATAACAGAGTGCTTGTTGGTTGTTGCGTTCAAATTCTCAAGCAAAGTCTCTGCTGTCTATTGAGTCCTAGCTCTCAGTAGATTCTTGATGGTTGCTTAGTCCCAGCTCTTAGCAAATTCTAGTTGACTGTTGAGTCCAAGCTCTTAGCAGATACCCCGCTGATTGTTGATTCCAAGATCTCAACATTGTGCCTTTGTTAGCTGTATTTGTTCAGTAGATAAAATCAAGGAAATGATTTTATATCTCTCGAAAGGAGGGATTATCCAATTGATTGAAGTAGTTGCTGAAGCCAACATTATTTGGAGGAGTGACTGCTATGCAGGACAACGACGAATGAGTAATTGCTACCTCAACCACGTGTGCTTTTTCTACCATTGTGGGATGAAAGACAAACTGTCATTCAACTCCCCAGCCGTAGATCTTTCCAGATTGAAGAAAGGATCCAACCAATCGAGTTGATTGTTTCAAATCATATACAGGAAGTTCATTTGGGAATTTCAAACCCTATTGCTCTTTACATTCCTGATTCATAATTTTCTTCGACTCTCTACTTTCTTCTCCAAGTTTAGGAAAATCTCAAATGGCGGAATCATCCAACCACTCAAGTCCCATGCCGAATCATCAGGAAGACCTAACATTCCTGGAGAACCAGAACCATTTCAGCCTACAATCACAGGCATTTTGAAGAAGGAGCAGATTGACTGGTCATTCGGTCATGGGCAGATGCTCTCCATCGCTCACAGGAAGAAGAAGAAGAAGAAGGGCGAACTAACCTTCAAATAGCGAAGGGCATCCTAAGTACGGAAGGATAAAATATTGTATGACCCTCTATTTAGGAAACACTTCGACACTTAGCTCATCGAGTGGCTAGACCACAAAGGTTTGCTGATATATATGATGGCGGAACCTATCAAGTTCCGGCCACACCTGGTAGCAGAGTTCTTTGCCAGGGCCGTGATCGACAAAGACAAGAAGCTCTCACCATGAGCGTGCCAGGCACCAAGATTGTGGTGAGCTCAGAAGTACGGTCTAAGATTAGATGGTCCAGATGTTTCCACCTATAAAGTGGATGATGGTGAGAAAATGCAAAGGAGATGACTTAAATGGAAGACATCAACTTTTCCCAAGGACTAATGGAAAGTGGCTGCTGAATGGATTTGTAAATTGAATCATTTAATCTATTAGCCCAGATCGTTAATCCTAGCAAGCTCCTATTGATTAATCCTAGCAAGCTCCTATTGATTATTCATAAGAGGGTTTATGTGGAATACCTGGATTGTAGATCCTGAAGAACGTAGTGCGCAGAGATTTGATCCTCGATCCTTTTTCCCGCACACCAAGATTTATTTCCATCAATTTAGGGAATTAAATATATGACATTAATTAGATTAATCTCGAAAACAAAGGGAAGAGAGAAGTAGAAAACAATCCTCGAGATCTAATCTTCTGATCTGTATCCCAACTCCAATCCAAATATCTGGTGAAGATTCCCTTCGAATTCCTTATCGTTTGAGAAGTAGAATTTCCTCCTCGTTTTCTCAGATCTTAGTCGATCTCCATATCTCCCACAACTTGGTTTGCTGTGTTGCAACTTATGATATTGTAGTGTGTTGAGATGTGAGAAACTGAAGTATATTTATAGGAAATTCTGGACTCCTATTGGGCCAGACCATTGACCATAACGCAAATAGCAAATAAGGCCATATTCAACCCAGAATACAATTAATTAATTAACATTGATTAATTCCACCAGAGAATCAATATTGACCGACCTATTTGCTACCACATTGTGAGGGACGGGTTGCATAGGCTCGGTATATCCCCATATTTAGGATTATAAACATTCGTTAATTAATTTTGCTCTGATAAGCCATTTAACTAATTAACATCTTATATTCCTGAATCAATCCACTCAACCATTTTCACTTATGCTTGAACTTATTCAGCCTGCAGCACTTTAGCATAACATAACTTTTGAGCTACTCAAGGAATGTCACCATCCTATACGGGATGTGGTTATCTAGTTCCGGTACCAGACAGTCATACACAAACTGCTATCACCCAAGATACAGATATACAAGCTCAACTAGATCCTTTCACAGCAACTCAAAGTGATACAAAATCTGTGTATACTTCCGTACCTTCATTTAGGTTTAGGATGTCATCAAACCATCAAGATCCAGATTCGTTTAATGTCAGATAAAGGAATCGATCTCAACTTAGGTCCTTATCAATGCATACCCCCGCACCAGCATACCAAGCAATCCAAGATAAGATGTTTGTTACCGCGTATGCTGCAGCCTACACTGACAGTCTATCCTGGGATTATCTTAGCTTTGATAACGATTTTGCTAAGTCAGACTATCCATACGATCTTCTGTGATCTACTACACACCGTATGATCTCCTAATCGACGAGATAAGAGTATAAGAGCGTTTGCAACACATGTTTGTTAATTCAGACAGGAGATGATCATACAACATTTATGATTCTTAGTATATTAACCAATCTACCTTGAACATAATATGTCACTCATAATACTTTTAGTATATAAATTCATCGATTGTACACCTAAAATCTCTGGATATACCAATTAGGGTTGTGCATCGGGTCGGGTCGGGTCAAATCCGACCCGAAAAACACCACCCGAAACCCGACCTCCAGGACCCGAAGCCCGACCCGATACTACCCCCACCCGACCCGTCAACCGACCCGAAAATTGGTCGGGTGGGTCGGGTTCACCCGAAAATTTTTGACATTTTTTTTCCTGTTTCCTGTTTTCCATCCCAAAAAACAAAAAGACAATGGTCGCAGTTGCAGGGCAGCACGGTGGTGGGTGCAGGGAGACGGTCGACGCAAGGCGGGAGGTGGCAGGAGGTCGCCGGTCGGAGCAAGGCGGGAGGGGCGAAGTCGAAAGTGGAAGCCGCAGACCCGCGTGCAGAGGCGAGTGGCGAGGACTGGCAGCGTGAGCGGGAAGCCGGGAACAAACCGGAGGGAGGGCACAGGCTGGCGGCACGCCGGCAGCAAGACAGGCAGACCGACGGGAGGGCGGGAGGCGATGCCGACGAAGGCGACGGGACTCACGAGAGTGAGGGTGGGAAAATGAATTTCAGAAATCAGAAAAGTATCGAATTAGGGCTTGGGTTCAATGTAATATGTATATTTTTTATATATAAAATATATATATATTATTTTTGTATAATATTATCGGTCGGGTCGGGTGAACCCGAAACCCGAAACTCCTAACCCGCCACACGACCCGACATGCCTCGGGTGAAAATTTCAGACCCGAAACCCGATCTGACTTTGCACCACCCAACCCGAATTCGTCGGATCGGGTCAATTTTTCGGGTTCGGTTCGGGTGATGCACACCCCTAATACCAATCAAAGACTTGGCTTTCAAGGTCATTAGGATGCTGGTATGTGAAGTTGGCTCCCTCTAGGAGTTAAGCGCTAGGAAATTTGCAGTGATGATAGCAGTTGAAGATCAAATTCGAGGAAATTGTGCGCACTTTATCTAATCCAAGTGGCTGGTGCATGTGCATAAGAAGTTGAAGATAAAGACCACTCGTTTGTTTACCCATGACCGCGGAGGAGATAAAAGCATAAATGAAGCAAGAGGAACAAGATGATCTGTTCAAGGAAATGGAAAGCTTGCAAGAAATTACCAATTTTGATCCTAATCTAAAGCCCATCACGAAGAAGAAAAGAATGTCAATAAATCCCTAGCAAAGAAAGAGAAAAACGGTATATGTTTAGGGGGAAAGATGAAACAAGGCCAGGAATGACTCATTCTAAGGATCCGCTATTCAGGTTCAATTGCCAATTGTTGACACAACACTTCCTATACTCGATGTAGCAGCAAACCCAAAAAAAGTTCCTGTTGAATCAGCTCCTAAGAATCCCAAGAGAAGGCTTTTCACCGTCGAAGAGCAGGAGGCTCGAAAGAAAAGCAAGCAAGAAAAGGAATTGATGAAAGCCCGGGAGAAGAATGAATTTGATAAGAAGATGCTAGAGATGATGCTCCAGCAACGAGATGATCGCTATGAGCAAGTAAAAGTTGCTCATGATGAGCATATTGCTAGGAAGAAAACCACTACTAAATTTAAAGGTCCTACTAAGAAGACTGCTGAGAAGGCACGGCTTGCCAAGGGCAAGAAGAAGGTTGATGATACACTAGAAGATGTTTAAAATCCAGATGCCTAGTCTGGTGTAGAGTTCGACAAGATGTATAAAGAACGAGCCTTCTACGAACTTTAAGATATGATAACAAGTGGCTCAGATGGTCTTATGAGAAAGCAGACTTTCGTGCAAGAGGAAGGAAGTGTTGCAACACTGGTTAAATAGCTCATCTCTACGCAAGGAGGAAGTGATGGTGTTGGTTTGGTTGATGAAATTGCATAAAAGCAGATTGATGCGCATGGAGGAAGCGGTGTTGTTAAGGAGAATCTTGTTGAGGATGAGCAGAATGATGCACAAGGTGGAAGCAGTACAGTTGTTTAAAATGTTATTTTTGATGAACAACTGGTTGGGCAAGTAGGAGACCAGGTTGTTAATGTTTTTGTTGAAAATGATTTGGTGCACGTCAAAGACCAAATTGTTGCTGACACAGAAGGAGTCAAGGCAACAATTTAAGGGGATGCCGACCTTGAGCAATGAATTTCGGAGGTTGAATCAATTGCTGAGGTAGCCGAGCAGACCACTACGCAGCAAAATGCACAGTCAACAGAGCAGGTGGCTGCTTAGAAAGAGGCTACTGAGAAGGAACCCGCTACCAAACTAGATGTTGAAACTAAAGCAAGAATGCAAATTGACCCGACAAGGAGTGTGAAGGAGAAGAACGAACAGTATCTCTGAACCCTGAGAATTGATCCATCGGTAGTTCCAAGATGGAATGAGACAACAAATTACTCAACCCTACTAAGAGTACCAATGGAGGGCCAACCCGATAGCAGATACAAGGCAAAGTGGATTGCCAAATGGTGCCCACCTGTCACGGTCAGAGATGAAAAGAATGAGGATCTCATTCCTTGGGCTAAATAAATTTGTGTATTTATTGAACCCCAAATTGTGGAAGAGTTTGAGTCCACCAATGCTGCTGAATTTGCTGGTGAGTCTTCTGATCTTAACTAGTTGAAGATAGTGTTCCAGATGTGGATATTCTATGGCTATGCTAGCCATGAACTACATTATGAAGACCGCATGATAATGATGGCTAGGTTGGGTTTGAGTTATTGGAGAAGTGAGGAGGATTGGGAATATGATAGGATGGATCAGACGTCCAAAAGGCAATGCACTGAAAAGCAAGTGGTTGCTAGGCTAAGAAAGATAAAAGAACACTAGGCTATGATTGGAGATCTTTTGTGGCAAGCATCTGAGTATGCCATTGCTGAATCATACTCACCCACTTTGATGTTTAAGTCTCCTTCGACAAAGAAGCAGATGGCTGCAGCTGCTGAGTTGCAAGCTAAGTTAGCTAAGTAGAGGATCATAGGAAGATGAAGGAATTCAGGGAGAGGGTGCTAATTACTTTGGCTAATATTCCTTCTCGGATGGCTGACTTTAAGCCTCCCTCTCCAGTTGCTGAAGAAGAACAATCTCATGAGTCTTAACATGTAGAAGCCGAGGCTGCTGATCCAGCTGCTGAATCATCTCAGGTGTTGACAATGTCTACTATTATCCCGACCACTTCAAGACAGATGGTAATATCTTAGGGATCTCTGAACATAACTTCTGAGCGCATGAGCTCGAGTACCTATCGCAAAGACATCCAGAGGTACATCGATGTTGTGGTGGAAGCAAAAGTTGGAGCGAGAGTGGAAGCCAAGGTGAAAGTCCAGGTGTTGGAATTGTATACGTAAAAGCATTATGATTGGTATATTTAGGAAACATTATGTTTGATATACTGGTAATCATTAATGACATGCAATAAACAACTCCTGTCTGTATTAACATTCATACGATGTGAACAAACACATCTAGTTATCTCGTCGATAGGGAGATCATACGGTGTGTAAGAGATCACAGAAGATCGTATAGATCATTCGACCTAGCGAGAAATAAACAATTATCACAGCTAAGACAGTTTCTGGTTTGGCTGTCGGCTTAGGCTGCGGCACACAAGTACATAAGTGGTTTATCTTGACTGCTTTGTATGACCAGTACATCTCAATGCATTGATAGGATCAACAGTGAGATGAACCATTCTACTTGACATATGAATGAGTAAAGATATCGGTAACTTGGTCGGATCTAAAGTCTATTGAAAGCTGAGGGACACACATGGGTTGACTGTCACTTTGACTTGCTATGGTGGAGAGTCTTACATGTACTCGTATATCTGCATTTTGGGTGATGGCAGCTTGTGTGGGTTTTCTTCAGGCTGGATTTAGATAACCATATTCGTTTCAGGATGGTGACATTCCTTGAGAAGCTCACGAGGTTCGTTATGCTAAGTCATGCAGGCTGAATCATTGATTTATGCATAAACGATAAGGGTTGAGTGGTACTACTCAGGAATAATAAGAGATTAATTAATTACAACTAATTGTCATACGCTGAATTAATTAATGAATGTCTGAAACCTTAAATATGGGGATTAACCAAGTCAATGCAACCCGTTCCTAATAACGTGGTAATAAAGGGGTAGGTCAACATTAATTCTTTGATGGCATGAATTAATGTTTATTAATTAATTATGTTCTGGGTTGATCATTGAATTAATTAATAGGATGCCCACTTTATTATTTGCATTTGATCCCTGGTCTGGCCCAACACTGCCCAGAGCCCATTGGGGTTTATTAAACCCTAATAGCCCATTCTCAGATCTATATAAATAGATGAATCTCTCATTTTCCCACATAAGTTTGAAGATCATATCTGTAGGAACACTATTGCTTTGATCGATTCCAGATCCAGATCTACACCATCATCATTGCCATCATTGATCTAGATCTTTAGATCAGTCGTTGGAGTCTGAGGTATTCCTTTGAGTCTACGAATTAAATTAAATAGGAGCATGCATAGGGCATTTACTGTTTGTCATGATATTTATTTTGATATCTATAAATTGAATCCGGAGTTATAATAAATGGCGATTCATGTCGCCTATTGTAGACTCAGTTCCTACAATTGGTATCAGAGTCAGGTTCGTATTTTATGGCTCTGTCGGAAAATAAATTTTGACATTCAGTTTATGCATATTATTTAATTTATTGTGGATGGATTTATTATTATCGTGGATGTCTTTGTTCTCGTGGCCCCTCTCTGTTTTGGTTTTATTTTAAATCGCGAGAAAAATATGCGATTAGATTGATAGGGAAAATGTAATAGACTATATATGTTGTTTTTTTTATTCAATTTGTAACCCGGAGAAAAAGAGAGAACAAAACAGCGACAAGGTGGTACAGTGGTGTTCTTGTGACAGTAGCAGCCGCGCGCAGGCGGCGCGCGGTGGTGGCCGGCTGCCGGCAGTCGGCGACGGCAACACGCAGTGGCCGCGCGCAGTAGACCCTTGCAGCAACAGTCGCGCGCGGTGGCGCGCGGCGAAGATTGTTGTGGCAGCAGCAATCGCGACCTCCCTCTATCTTCTTCCTTGCGGCGGCAGCAGCACCGGCTTTGGCCGGCATTGTTTGTAGCAGAGCTGTGAGAGTCGTGCGCTGGTGCGCACAACGGTGGGAGGTGCGGGATGTGTGCGGCGGTGGCCTGCGATTGCGGCTGCGCGGCCTTGGATGTCGCACGCAGAGACCGCGTCTTCCGGCAGGTCGCGCGTTTCTTGCTTGCACACGCGGTGATCGTCTCCAACAACAGCGACGGAGGTCGCGGGTGAAGGTTGCTGCAGCGAGGGTTTAGGGTTTAGGGCTGCTGGTAGCGGTTGCTAAGGCTGATGAAGATGGCGTCGACGACTAGGGTTTCTGCTGGAGGAGGTGGGCTGAAGCTAGGGTTTGGGTGCGGGCTGGGTCGCGGGCCCGGCGGCGGCCCGGATGGCTGGAGATAGGGTTTTGATCTTTGAAACCCTAATTTGTTGTGTTCAAACCTAGTGTGATGTGGGTTGGCCCAGGAATAAAATTTAATTCTTTTAATGGGCCACACAACCCTGGTTCACAAATTCCTAGCCCAAACTGCTATATTTTTCCAAGCCCAAAATTGCAGATTTCAAGTTAAAGAGTGGTTGCCCATTTGAAGATCTGTATTAAATTAAATCATTGTAATAGATAGATTTAATTTTATTTCCCATGTAATTGCATCAAGGGGCCACGAGAAATTTTATTTGTTTATTTAAATATTTTCTCGTATGATGTGATTTATTATGTGCGCACTAGTAAATAATAGGAAAGCATGCTACTGGTTTTATTATTTATTTTAAAACATGTTGTAGATAATAGGGAAGCATGTTACTGCTTTATTATTTACTGTTTAAAGTGTGCTTTATGTGATTTATTTTATGTATTAAATAAATTTCGGAATCATGTTGGGAAATATGATGAAATTTTGTATGTGACATAATTTATGGATCATAAAATAATCAGTGCGCATAAGAACCTTTTGAAAGAAAAAGACTAAGAAAGATTTTTTAATTAAAATCAACAAGACCTCCACAATGCGGTCTTTTATTAGAAGTGGGCAGTGAAGTGAGTAGACGTCTACACGACCGTAGCCTGTTACTTTATTTGTTCATAAGTTCTCTAGAATTGTTTTAAATGAGATAACAAAGGTTGTAAAAGGCATGCGTCATGGGTCTAGTAGGTATAACAAATCGTCCTTTTAACTTCCGGAGTTAGAATTGTGGTCAAATGCTTAGATGTTGCCTGAGTACTGACTCATGAATGATGTCCCTGCTCAGATAGGTTGAACATGGTCTAAGTTTTATCTCCGATTATTAATTTCATTGGCCGGCGAATTCCTGGAATGGATTGAAATTAAAAACTGGAACTTCAAAGAGCAGTCTGGTTAGGTGGTCTGATGTAAACGTCTTCGAAAGGAGCTTGCAGTAGATGCACCTAGGCAATTGGAGGAAACAATTGTATTGGTTTATCAAAAGGTTACAATGCATATTTGTTCCAATGTTCTGCATGCATGTACTTACTTTAATCAATTATTGTTTTCAGATATGTCTATGAATAATGTCATAAATATCTTGGCACAAAATCAATTAACTAGTCCGAATTTCCTGAAATTGAAGCGCAACTTGGATTATATCCTAGTTGCAGAGGAACATCAATATGTTCTTAACACTCCGTGTTCAGCTGTCCCTACTGCTGAGTCAACTGATGTGGAGCGGAACCTCTATGATAAGTGGGTCAAGTCTAATAATGTAGTCAAGTGCTACATGATGACCACTATGTCTAAGGTGCTCCAGCAACAACATCAGCACTATGACAAAGCAGCTGAGATTATGGATAGTCTCACAGTTACTTATGGGGAATCGGATAGAGCTGTCAGATTTAAACTCATGAGGGAAATCGTAAGTTGTAAAATGACTGATGGTAGCTCAGTGAGGGAGCACTTTGTTTCCATGACTCATCTCATGGATGAACTAACGTTGCATGGAGGAGGTATTGATGGGAAAGCCCAGATCGATATCATACTCAAAACACTTCCGAAGTCTTTTGAGAACTTTAGGCTGAATGTTGTCATGAGTAAAAAGGAGTACACTCTCAATGAGTTACTTAGTGACCTCATGGCGGCTGAATCAGTCATGCAACCTAAAAAGGCAGTCTTGGTTTCTTCCGGTAGTCGCCCTGCTTCATCGAAAGGTGCTAAAGGGGTGATTGGAAAGAAATTCAAGAAGACAACCTTTGGAAGCAAAAGTTCTGGGAAAAAGAAGACTGTGACACCGGGGAAGAAAGGCAAGTGTTTCCGTTGTGGCAAAACTTGTCATTGGAAGAAGGATTGTCTGACCAAGCGGGTTGGACAAGGTACGTCTTTAGCACTTGTAACGGAAATATGTTTAGCATCTGTTTCTACCCATTCGTGGGTAGTGGAAACTGGAGCTACTGATCATGTTTGTTACACTTTGCAGGGATTCAGGCCGACAAGGCAGCTGAATGATGACGTGGTGACAATCTCCATGGGTAATGCTGCTCATGTGTCTGCAGTAGCAGTTGAAGATGTTACATTATGCTTTCAAGACAATGTTTTGATTTTAAGAGATGTTTTGTATGTGCCGGATTTTCGGCGGAACCTTATTTTTGTTTCCTATTTAATAAATGATGGATTTTCAGTTATTTTTGATAGTCATGTTACTATTAATGGCGATAACGGTGTTATCTGTCGTGGGATACAAAAAGACTCTCTTTATATCATAACTTGCTTGCATAAATCTTCCGTGAAGGCTGCATATAACTCATTTAATCATAAGAAGAGAAAGTTTTCATCTTCTGATGAGGATCTTACATATCTATGGCATCTGAGACTAGGTCACATCAATCTAAAGAAGATCAAGAGACTCATGGATGATGGAACGTTGGATTCAATCCAGGTAGTTCCACATCGAGTTTGTGAATCTTGTATAGAGGGAAAGATGACGACCAGGCCTTTCAAGGCAAGTCAGTCTCGAGCAAGTGATGTGTTCGAACTGATCCACTCTGATTTATGTGGACCTATGTACACACAAACTCGTGGAGGGTTTAAGTATTTCATCACTTTTATTGACGATTACTTGAGATACTGGTATGTTTACTTACATCACTATAAGTCTGAATGCTTTGAGAAATTCAAGGAATTCAAGGCGGAAGTAGAGAAGAAGTTAAACAAGACCATTAAGTCATTACGATCTGATCGTGGTGGTGAGTATCTCAGTGACGAGTTCTTGCAGTTTTTATCAGAGCATGGGATTAAATCCCAATGGACCGCACCAGGCACTCCTCAGCAGAATGGTGTGGTGGAAAGAAGAAATAGGACTCTTCTTGAAATGGTTAGATCTATGATGAGTTATGCGAACTTGTCTGTTTCGTTTTGGGGTCACGCGTTACTAACTGCGGTGTATCTGCTGAACCTGGTACCTTCTAAGTCAGTTCCTAAAATACCCTCAGAACTCTGGCCTTGGGCGAAAGCCCAGTATGTCAAAGATAAGAGTGTGGGGTTGTTCGGCATATGTTTTGTCGAAGGAACCTGATAATTTAGAATATAGGTCCAAACTAATGTTGTTTGTGGGATACCCCAGACAAACGAAAGGTGGTTATTTCTACTGTCCTGAGGATCAAAAGATCGTTGTTAGCACCAACTAAAGATTCTTGGAGGACGAGTTTGTGAAAAACCACAAATCCAAAAGTGATATCATTCTCACAGAAATCGGAGACGATGATGTGCTTTAATTGAAAAAACCCCGTGGCAGATTGAGTGTACCTCTCGAAGGTATAGAACCAATTGCACGGTCGCCAGTGCAAGGATTTGATTCACAAGTAACTGCACCAACTGCTGATGCAGTACCCGTGCTCCGTTGTAGTGGGAGGGTACCTCACTAACCCAACCGGTATATGTTCGTGGGAGAGTCTTCGGACTTGATCCCGGAAGATGGACGAGATGATACTGGCCCATGCACATACAACGAAGCAGTAAATGAAAAAGATGCGGAAAAATAGCACAAAGCCATGGATTCAGAAATTGAATCAATTACCTCTATGGATGTATACCAGAAGTCAGCGCTACCAGATGGCTTTCGGGCCATAGGTTGCAAATGGGTATACAAACAAAAGAAAGGTTCAAAAGGAGAAATAACGGCTTTTAAAGCGAGGTTGGTGGCGACGGGTTATAGTCAAAAGGAGGGCATTGACTATGATGAGACCTTCTCACCGGTAGTCATGCTCAAATTCATTCGAATTCTTCTATCCATAGCAGCACAAATGGACCTAGAAATCTGGCAGATGGATGTCAAAACCGCATTTTTAAACGGGTACCTTGAGGAAGGTCGTGACATCTATATGCAGTAGCCAGAGGGTTATATGAAGGATGGTGAAGAGCATCTTGTCTGGAAGCTAAGGAAGTCCTTGTATGGACTTAAACAAGCTTCACGGTCATGGAACAAAAGTTTTGATGATGTGATTAAATCCTATGGATTTTCACAGTGCAAAAGCCAAAGTTGTTTGTACCGATTATACGTCAGTGGAAGCGTGGTATTCCTTGCATTTTATGTAGATGACATTCTTCTATTCGGCAATGATGTGAAGGTGTTGTCAGGCATAAAGAGATGGTTATCCGAACAGTTTCAAATGAAGGACCTAGGAGACGTTGGATACATCCTTGGGATTATAGTCTTGCGTGATCGCAAGAAGAGGATGTTAAGCTTATCTCAGGTCGCTTATACTGATACTGTGATTGCCCGTTTTAGCATGCAAAATGCTAAGAAATGATTTGGATTTTCAGGCGGATCAGGATGAGAAGAGATCGACCTCGGGCTATGTGTTCCCCTAGGGAGGTGGAGCTATATCATGGAGGAGTGCGAGACAGAAATTTATCGCGGACTTCACCATGGAAGCTGAGTATGTTGCAGCTTCAGAGGCTTCTATAGAAGCAATATGGCTTCGGAACTAACTCGAAGAGTTAGATATTATTCTGAGTTTGCCCAAGACTATCACGGTATATTGTGATAATGTTGGTGCAGTAGCAAGCTCTAAGGAACCAAGAACTCACAAGGCGTCTATACACATAGAAAGAAAGTACAACATCATACGAGAAATTGTAGCGAGGGGCCATGTACTAATAGATAAGATAAACATTAATGATAATCTAGCAGATCCATTTACAAATGGCCTACCTCAGAAGGCATACGAAGGTCATGTTCGTTGCCTAGGGCTGAGGTAGATGCCGTCCACCTGGTGACCAAATGTAATAGCTAGATTAGAATAGACACATGTTATACTCTGGAAAGTAATGGTATAATGCTTTGAGCATAAATGGGAGATTGTTGGAATTGTATACGTAAAAGAATTATGATTGGTATATTAGGAAACATTATGTTTGATATACTGGTAATCATTAATGACTTGCAATAAACAACTCATGTCTGAATTAACAATCATACGATGCGAACAAGCACATCAAGTTATCTCGTCGATAGGGAGATCATACGGTGTGTAATAGATCAAAGAAGATCGTATAGATCGTTCGACCTAGCGAGTATTAAACAGTTATCACAGCTGAGACAGTTTCTGGTTTGGTTGTCGGTTTAGGCTGCGGCACACAAGTACATAAGTGGTTTATCTTGACTGTTTTTTGTGACCGGTACATCTCAATGTATTGATAGGATCAACAGTGAGATGAACCATTCTACTTGACATATGAATGAGTAAAGATCTCGGTAACTTGGTCGGATCTAAAGTCTATTGAAAGCTGAGGGGCACACATGGGTTAACTGTCACTTTGACTTGCTATGGTGGAGAGTCATACATATACTCGTATATCTGCATCTTGGGTGATGGCAGCTTGTGTGGGGTTTCTTCAGGCTGGATTTAGATAACCATATCCATTTCAGGATGGTGACATTCCCTGGGAAGCTCACGAGGTTCGTTATGCTAAGTCTTGCAGGCTGAATCAATGATTCAAGCATAAGCGATAAGGGTTGAGTGGTACTACTCAGGAATAATAAGAGATTAATTAATTACAACTAATTGTCATACGCTGAATTAATTAATGAATGTCTGAAACCTTAAATATGGGGATTAACCAAGGGAATGCAACCCGTTCCTAATAACGTGGTAATAAAGGGCTAGGTCAGCATTAATTCTCTGGTGGCATGCATTAATGTTTATTAATTAATTATGTTCTGGGTTAAACATGGAATTAATTATTAGGAGGCCCAACACTGCTCAGAGCCCATTAGGATTTATTAAACCCTAATAGCCCATTCTAAGATCTATATAAATAGATGAATCTCTCATTTTCCCACATAAGTTTGAAGTTTCATTTCTGAAACCCTAGAGAGATTGAGAGAGAGTGGGCGGCTGTAGATCCAGTACCGTATCCTCACCAGATTTTCGGATCGAGCAAGGGAACAGATCAGAAGATCATATCTGTAGTAACACCATTGCTTTGATCGATTCCAGATCCAGATCTACACCATCATCATTGCCATCATCGATCTAGATCTGTAGATCAGTCGTTGGAGTCTCAGGTATTCCTTTGAGTCTACGAATTAAATTAAATAGGAGCATGCATAGGGCATTTACTGTTTGTCATGATATTTATTTTGATATCCATAAATCGAATCCGGAGTTATAATAAATGGCGATCCATGTTGCCTATTGTAGACTCAGTTCCTACACCAGGTAGTAGAACATGTTACTCAAGCCAGGGAAGAGCTCTGCCAGGATCTGATAGATGACTTCGAAACTTTCTCTACTGACATTTTGGTTGCGATAAAAGAGGGGGAAGAGATAAGGTTAGTTGAAGAGGCAGAGCTTCTTAAGGAAGAAGAAAGAAGGAAATGCCTGGAAGCTCGCAAGAAGCAAGAAGAAGAATTGAAATAAAGAAAGAGGTTCTTTATGTTGATGACATGCTGATTGTTAGTCCCTGTATGAAATAAATTAAGCTTGTTCAAGAACATTTAGTCAAACATTTTAAGATGAAGGACCTAGGAAATGCTACAAGAATCCTAGGCATGGACATTGTTAGAGATTGAAATAAATATGAGTTGATTTTAAATCAAACTGCATATTTTGCTAAAGTGTTATCTAAGTTTCCTATGCAAAATGTTGAACCTGCTAATGTTCCTCTAGCTTCCCACTTTCTTTTAAGTAATAACCAATCTCCCAAAACTGATTCTGAAATTAATGAAATGAAATCCATACCCTACACAAATGCTATAAGCTTTGTTATGTATCTTATGGTAAGTACAAGGCCAGATATTGCAGATTGTCTGAGTCTGCTATGCAGATACATGTCTAGCCCTGGTAAGCCCCATTGGGAAGCTCTAAAATGGTTAATGAGATATTGAGACCACACACAACACACTGGTTTAAAGTTTTCAAAGTGCTCTGATGGTGTGAACTTGATTGGCTATGTGGATTCTAACTATGCTAATGATAGGGATAACAGGAAGTCTACTACTTCATATATTTTTACCTTGTGTGGTTCCTGTGTGAGTTGGAAGTCACAACTTCAACCCATAGTAGCCCTATCAAACTGAGTCAGAATACATAGCAATTACTGATGCATTTATGGAGGTTATTTAGCTTAAAGGTCTTTTGTCTGAAATAAGAGTTTTAAGTGTAAAACGTACTTTATTTTCAGACTCTCAATCTGCAATCCAACTATGTAAAAATCCTGTATTTCAAGATAGAACCAAACATATTGATGTTAGGTTTCATTTTATACGAGACGTAGTTGAAAAGGGAATCATTTCATTAAAGAAGATTGCTTCAGAATTCAATCCAGCTGATATGGAAACTAAGTGTTTACCTTTATAAAAGTTTCTTTCTGGTCAAAACATACTCAATTTTGATCATGGTTGATCTGTTATCTACCTTTGTTGTTTTTGGGTTTCTGTTTTCTATGTCTACTGAACCTAACTGTTTGAATATGTGTATACTATGTGTTTACTACTTATTTTTCCTTTTCTTTAAACTTTATTATTTTTGTGTGGCTTGTGCTGGTACTAAACTTGTGTGTTGGTATGCCTTTGCCCCGCCTCAAAAGTCCTAGTACATGAATAGCTAGGCAACTTGGCGACGATGATAACCTAATAAGTGAAAAGCCCCAGTAACCCCGGCCAAAGGTGGAGAATGTGGGGATTGTTGGCCTTTGGGTTATATTACCGAGCGCACTTATTTTATCCCAGCCAATATTATTATCCCAGGGTTGGCATATGGATTGGGTGGTGGTTCAGGTTTTGGGTTGGTAAGTAGTTGGAGCGGTTATACGGTTTCATACCCAATCCATTTGTATATATACTTACCTACCCAATTTTCACCTCACTTGTGCGATTTAAACCCGAACCCTAGCCGCATTCTCTACTCTCTCTCTAAACGCTCTCTCTTCTCTATATACTTTTCGATCCTTGTGTGGCCCGAAAGATGTATTCCAGTGAGAGAATTTGTGAGCCTGAGTGTAGCCTTGACAACTACTTCCCGTAGTCGAAGCCGGTGGCCGGTTGGAGGGCTAGGGCTCACATACAGGTGAGTTCTGAGCCAAAAGTGAAGCCCCGAACAAGCAAGGCAGGGCTCCAACATCCTTACCCAAATCCAGGAGTGAGAGGCGCATAGATCCAGTCCAGAAGAACAAGGAAGAAGGGCGGTCCAAGCTTGAAGTTCGAGAGGATCGTCTCTCGTACGTGGAACCTGAGTCCAATCAGGGCTCGGTCGGGATTTGACGAGAACCAATCGGACAAATGGAGCCAAGCAGGTCTGATACCCAACACGAATCCTTATCAAATTTGTGTCGTTATCGTATGGAAAGGAATTTGATCTTAACATTAAGATATAGATTATCTCATCTTAATGAATTAGATACAAATTGGGACATAACAGATATGATCACTCCTAATTGATATGATGAGGATCCGATTCACAAGAATTGTCACCCCCACTCTCCAAACCTTTTAGTTATACACTTTCTTATTTATAGGATAGATTCTTATATATTTTCGAAAATCAATCGTTATATGATAAGATATACCTATTCAAATACTAATCTTATATGGATAAATCGCACAAATCTAGAGATTTCATTTACACAATATATCTTCATATATGGAAATTCTTCTAGCTTGGCCACCTCCCTCGAAGACGCACTCGAACCTATTTCTAGAGCACCGGTCTTCAAACCTATCTCCTCAAAATATTATGACTATTTTAGCAATTTTCATGCGATATAAATATTAATATTATTGAAACACATTATATTTAAAGAATTTATATTTGATAACACATCACACTACTTTTACTTATATTCATAAATTCAATCAACTAATTTATTTCGATTTAGAATAAAATATGTAAATCTTATACACAAATATATATTGAAAGAGATGACGCTTTTACTGTGTTGCATCTGATTTTGAATTGTTGTAAATATTTTGAAGGTAATGAAGATGTTAAAAAGGAATTAAAGAGTGATCATTGAGAAAAAAAATTGAATAAAACTAGAACTATTATTTGAAAGCAAATGTGAAGACAATAGACAAAAGGGATAATAGAGAATGTAACATATTGCACAACACATAAAATTGATATAATACATGAGGATGCTATATTTTAATTTTAGAATTCTTATATTACAAAGATATCAATAAAGTGTTTCCAATAAAGTATATGAGATGACAAAAATAACAATAAAGTGTGTTGTGTGTGGAGAGATAGATAGAAGAGAAGATGAAAGACATCAAATATAAATGTAAAAATTAAGAACATTTAAATATATTCAAATTCAAACTTAAGATCAATTGAAAATCTTAAACCTCGAGTTAATTATATGGAGTTCTGATTTTCTGCAATACGATATTAACAAATTGTAATGAATTATACGGGCATACACTATATTAATGTGAATCAGAAACAAATGATAGGAAGTACCGGTAAATTGTGCTATTAGAAGATGTTTTGTTACAACTGTTTAGATTTATGAGATTAAATCAATAAAATTATAAATCAGTTGTGATGAGCTGAGTAATTTGAAGTACAATTTAAATTTGATCAATTTAAAATTATAATTCAAAACTAATACATCTAAATACCTACAATCCTGTCCCCTACATCGTTTTTTAAACAACTTGCAGCAAACAAGTAATGATATCAGAATTTTAGCGAGTAGGATTCAATATTTGCGGCCTTTATGGATTTTATATATTTATTCGATTCCCTCATGATTTTTATCTTGTATTGATGACTAAAAAATACAATATTTTTTGCATTAAAATGTAATTTTTATTATTATGATATATTATTATTTTTAAAAATATAACCTTTACTATTAAAGAAAATCATAATAATCAAAGGTGTTTTAACTTAAATATCCCTCGTTACTAAATGAATGACATATTAAGAGTGGAGTCCTCTCTAATTCTAATATAATATCATAATTCAATTTCATAAAATAATTTTGATAGTTTGTGAAGCAATGTGGAAACCTACAAATATCATTATCAATTTAAAACTAAAATATTATTTATCATTATTTAGGAAATGATGTCTTTTAGTAATATTTGAAGTTTTTAATATTTTTAATTATAAAAAAAGATAGAATTATAAGATATTGATATTAATAAATTATAGTTGAACTTTTATGGTGTATGAATCCCAGACACATGTGGGTGATACATTATTTGAACTGAGTAAAAATATCATTAACATATCTGAAATACATTTTTTAAATTGAATAAATATATCATTTATAATATAAGTTAGTTTGAAAATCCATCAATAGAAGTTTTGGCCAATAATATAAATTTTAAGAATGATCAATATCAAAACAAAACATAATCACTAATTAAATTTAACTGGGCATGGATGATAAATATCTTTGGAAACGAGATGATTAATTTTAGGAACAAGGGATATCTATAATTATAGGTCTACATATGTGATACCCTATTACATATTATAGCTACTTTTGCAAATTTATTATTACTCGCATACATCACTACAAACCACCTATCAAATTCATACTTTCTTGATCTCTTCTTTTAAGGTGAGAATATATATGGTGTCGGTAGCTTAACTATGCTCTTATTTAAACGTTTGCTACGCATAATCGACAGCCACATGCACATGCCTATCTTCTTATCCGAATAAATCCACGATATTTATATAATATTTTCGAAACCCAAAATATTTCAATTCCATTTTCAAACTTCACCTATAAATACCACCATTACCAACTCAACTCAACTCAACTCAACATATATAGTTATATACATCACAAATGGCACACGTCTTCACTTCTTCTCTTCTACTATCCACCTTTTTCCTCTTCACTTTCATTCCCTCCTCATTTTCAGACAAACTCTCTCCATCATTCGCCACAACACAAACTAAGTTTTGGTCCCAAAATGTGAACAATGCAATGCCTGCATCCATTTCCACAAAACTATCCCCTCTCACCAAACTACAATCCGATTTCTACGCCCAATCCATATCCCAAAATAACTTCAAAGCTGATGCCAAATTCTGCTCTGTGGCTAAGCTCGCCTGCTCCTCCGCCTTCGATCAATCACTCGGTACGGCCAAAGTTTACGGTGGAAATTTAGTATATGGTTCAAACCCTGCGGCTAAAATCAGCTTTGCGTCGTGGCCGGCGGCAAAGGTGCATGGAGAAGCTAACCCTAATCAGGCAAAAGTTTATGAAGCAACAACTTCACTCATAAAAACCGATCCATCTACTTTCTTTATGCTATCAAATCTCATAGAAGGAGACTCAATCCATCTCCCTAGCTTCAAGGAATCCATGCCTTACCGCGCTTTTCTCCCCTCTCAAATAGCCTCAAAAATATCTCTAACCCAAAAAGGGGTCACCAATCTCTTCCCCTATGCCTCCAAAGACTCCATTGAAACAACCCTTTCTTATTGCAGTGCTGCAGCGATCAAGGGTGAGTCCAAAGCCTGCCCTAAGTCTCTCGAAGAAATGATTACTTTCTCCAAAACCACGTTGGGGGCGACCAAGCTGCTCGTACTGACAACCAAGAACACAGATGGTTCACTCAAAAGTCTTACAATGAAAAAGGTTGAGCAGTTTCACGTGGAGAAGATCGTTGCATGTCATGAGATGTTTCTTCCTTTCGCGACGTATTTCTGCCATTCGGTGCCATCTTCTCGTATATATGCGGTGGACTTGGTCGAGCCGGTGTCACGGACGCTAGTGAATACGGCGCTTGCGGTTTGCCACATGGACACGTCGTCGTGGCCGGCGTCGCATGTGGCGTTCAAGATTCTGAAATTCGGGCCTGGGCAGGGCGAGGTTTGCCATTGGATGAGCGAGATCGATCTTGCATGGATCGGTGCATGATTTTCTCCACCACGTGTAATGTAATTGCTTGTTATTTTAAGGATTCGCGAAGTTTGCATTGATGTCGACCACCGATTTCACACCACATTCGAATGGGTGTGTGTGTGTTTGTACATCTTGGTCGTGTTGTTGTGTGTGGCCATGTTTAGTTCTTGCTTATTTGAATGAAAAATAATTAGTATTATTTGTCACTCTCAGTCTGTCTAATTAATTGAATAAAGAAAAGTATTGTTGCAGTGGACTGTTAATTTGGCCCTCGTGATGAACTTGTTGAAAATTTAAATATCATCGATATTTTTTAATTTAAAATATATTTCTTTAATTTCGGAAAATAAATTGAGAAAATTATTACTCTCTCCGTCCCGCGTAATTAGTCTCACTTTGACCGGGCACGATAACCAATATTTGTGAGTGTAGTAAATTAATATTTCAATGATATGAAGGGGATTTTTTTTCCACTTTAGGAAATGAGATTAATCTAATGGGACATACGAAAATGGAAAATGAGACTAATCTGGCTGACGGAGGGAGTAGTATTTTCATCGTTATTGTATTATTTACAATCATACATGCTGACTGAATCACGTCACTCATCCTTTCCTGTAGATTATTTAGTCTCTCATCCAGTGGAGTTAATTTTGAGCATTTGATAATGAACTAGTAGCATATTAAGAAAATTTTCGTAAGGGAAGCTGGATATTTTTCCGCTACCTTATCTTTTGATCTTCTTTACAAGGTGACTATCGATTTTATAAAATATCGGACCGCGATACTACAAAATGAAAACAAATTTCGACTAGGGGAACTCCTAGCCCTAATATAGATCTGCCATTGATAACGGTGATGAGCATCAAATTTATAGAGTCAAAGTCACCCAAGATCTCCAAATATCGTAACAGGCCCAAAATAAAATTAAAGATCTGATAAGATAAACAAATAAATCCTGATATAATAATGAATAAATCCCAAAATCTTAGACAAATCTAAGGATTATGACCAATATAAATTATGTTGATTGTGTGAACTGATTACAAGAAGAGAGCAACAAAGCAGAAACAGAGCTAGCAGAAATTTAAATAATAAAAAAAAATATAGATATAAGCAAACTGAGCCGAGTCGAGGAGACCTCTTCCCGCAAGACAGTTACGCCACCGTAGTCAGAATTCGGTGGACTGTCCCCCAAAGGTAAAACTGCTTACGTCTCGATCGAAATAGTACCACAGTCAATAAAGCTCCGGTGAACAGGAATAGAGCAGGGTTGAGATGACTGAAGGGCTGGAAATACAGAACTATTTTGGCAGAAATTCAGTGCAAAAAGCTATTTCGGTAAGTACGTTGCAGGAACCTGGGATGCCTATTTATAGGCATTCCACCACCTGGGGAGCGTGTCGAAAAATCAAGGCTCAACGACGGTTACACATGGGATTTCTGAATCGTCATTCGATGCGTGAATCTCAAATCGTGTGTTCGAACGGGAGATGAAACTGTCTCCAACAAACCAACACGTGCACTGACTTCATCAACCACGTCACCTGGCGCTGACTTCATCGGCATTATCTACTCGCAACGTAGATCGATCCTGTAATATTTAATTTTCATAAAATAAAATTTACGTCCGGAATATTTTTTTCAAATAGCTCTGGATTCCAAGAAATTATTATAGCAATATTGCAACTATATATATTTAAACATTATCATTGACTACCATCTTGTTCATATTTAGCTCGTCCTACATTGGGTTAATTCTTCATGTTTCTGCAGCTGATCTGACATGTTTGGTTTTAAAGTATATTTATTTAAGTAGTTAGATTTTTCTAGCTTTAGGGTAAATCATTTATCTTCTATATCTACTTTTTTATTTTATATAATCTTCTATATATAATACTCAGAGATTCTGTTTTAATACATGTGTCTTGGGCTGTAAATGAATTGAATTATTTGTAAGGTACTCGTGCGTACGCGTATTGTTAGGAACTAAGTTTTACTTCTTTCCTTAATTTGATGTTTTTAAATGTCAAAACTTACTTTAGCACTATGTTTCTATAGTTCTAAAATGTAATCTATTTATAGGATTATTTGTGTTGTAAGGTGTTGAAGACCGAGCAAAGAAGATGTTCAAGAATTGAAGAATTGTTCGTGCGTGAAACTTGGTTTCACGTAGTATGGCCAATGCCTATGCTGAGTTAGGGTACTTAGTATAGAGGTTACCATATTGACTTTGGAAAGTCAGTATAGGAGACGCTCATACTGAGTTTCGGATTGTCAGTGTGGATGCCTAAACTCAAGACCACGTGGAACACGAGGCGAACCAATCGAAGTCAGAATTAATGATGAGTAAATTCCAAGTAAAAGTCAGTACGAGGATGTCCCATACTTGGATTCCTTGGACTGAAACTTTGTCTCACAAGAGCAGGTATAAAGTACATGGAAGTACAACCTTTGAAGAGCAAAGTAGACCTACCCAAGAATGGCTATGATTGGAAAACATTCCTCTTGTCTCTAACGGTTGGAATTTTGTGTCGAACGAGCAAAAATTCAAAATCCAATGATGCTTCTGTAAATAGCTCAACATTTCAACCAAAAAATGTGACGAACTCTCAAACAAAGATAACCCTACACTCTGCAAAACTTTCTTATTAAAAGTTCTTTGATACTCTGTGTTCATAACACGAGACATGAGTTTCGAACTCAAGTTAATCACTTTGTGCATCTGTCTAAGTGCACAAGGCTGAAGCTATACTTTGGTGAATATTACTTTTCTAAATAATATTCATAGAAGTCAGTGTTCTACTGCGGAACACTAATTCTCACGGGTGTTTGCCACCACGCTAAGTTCTAGGAAGAACAAGTAAACATCCAACCTACCATGAAGAAGGATGCAGGGTGTGCCTTCACTTCAAACTGAAGATTAAGTCAGCAAGGAGCTCCTAGGCGAGTTATGACAGCAAGCCGAAGGATGGAGTGCTGATGAGATGTTCATATATCGTAAGGAGGTTTGTAACAAAACTTAGTGGATTCCTGATTAATTTTGGAAGAGTTGACGTAGGATATTAAGTCCGAACCACTATAATATCATGAGTCCTTTACTTGCCTTCTTTTAAGTTTCTGCACTGTCAAGTTTTCATACTTACTTTGAATCTTTGAATACTTAGCCAAATATTGAAGTGTATATTTGTGAAACTCACTTAATAACTTTTTGAGCTAAACTTACTTTTTTTAAACCCCAAACTGAAACTCAGTTTCACAGAACGAGTGTTATTCAAATTTACTTTTCGCAGCACATTATACTCTCTGATTTAGGGACCAACAAGTGGTATCACGTGCCAAGGTTGAGTCGCTTAGGACCAGGTCTCTATTTCTTTGGACTCCTTTGTTTCGTGTGTTAAGCTCAGGTTATACAAGGATGGATTACATAGTCAAGCTTCCAATGTATTCCCCAGAAACTTACAATATTTGGAAGAAAAGGTCATTGATAATGTTAAAGAACATTCATCTAGAAAAGGCAAATGTTATAGCCAACGAACATATAAAGATCACAAAGATCAACACTCAACTCGGAAGCAGCGATGACCTTGAGATCATAGAGAAGCCCTATGCTGAGTGGACTGCAGAAGATAAAGCCCGTGCTCACTTGGATGCCATAGCCATAGAAATGATCCTACAATCTGTACCGGAGCCTTTGGTTATAGAAGCACTGGAATATGATAATGCAAACCATGTATTGGATTTACTTAGTACTTTGTCTCAGGAAATGGCAGATGAAGTGCAACAAGCTTCAAGTATGTGTGGACAAATGTGAATCCTTTTAGCTGCTTCCTAGAGAGAACATCAAATCCATAAAAGCTCACTTCAATACCATAGTACGCGATCTAAAGAATGTTGGACGAGAGTACATGGTTGCTGATTTGAATGCAAAAATCCTCTCCAAGATGTCAAAGGAGGACTGGTTTTTGAAAGTCATCAACCTGAAAGCGAAGGACTTGTCCAAAATGTCCACGAATGATGTGTTTGCCCAACTTCAAGCTCATGAGTGGGATATTCAAATGGCAGAGAGAAATGAAGTAGTGCGGAGTGTCAGCACGCAAGATGAAGAGGATGTTGCATTCTTTGTTAAGATATATTTCAAGAGTAGGCCTCAGAATCCTTTCCAAGCTGACAGAGCAGCCGGAAAAAGCTCTACATCAAAGTCAACACCAACACCTTCTTACTAGAAGGAGGAAGAAGAGAGCTCAATTGTCGAGCTTGAGGAACAAATGCGAAAGCTAACCAAGATTCTGGAAAAGGAAAAAGCAAAATCTGAGAACTCACAAGGAGGTGAGCAGAACTTCAGTGAAAGACCTCCTAAAGCATGCTTCGAGCGCAACTCTCCAAATCATTTAAAGTATGAGTGCCCAATGGTTTCAAAGGAGGAAAGGGAACGTATAAAGAAGATTTTTTAGAAGAAAGCCTCTAAGGCCGTAGCAAAGGCCATGCAATCGCACACTGAAGTTCTTAATATATTCGACAACAATGATGGCTATTATACTTCTAATGATGTGGCCGAGGAAAAAGCATTCCTAGTACTTATGGCTAAGCTTGGTGAGGATGCCTTCGATGAAGAAGAAGGAGAATCAGTAGCTGAGTCACAAAACTTGGTAACCACCTCAAACTTAGTTTCAATTCCTGTAACATGCATAGATGAGGACTCTGAATCTATTTGCTCAGATTCAGAGGATGTTACTCTTGATCTTCTTTCGAAAGAAATTTCATAGTTTTATAAAATCAAAAATACTTTAGTTGGTGAGAACGACTCACTGAAATTTCAAGTTCCAAAGCTGACCGAGGATATCGAAGGATCGAGGTCATCCAGTGAGGAGTTGACCAAGCTTAGGGAGGAGCATTCCGTCTTATTTGAAAATTTTAAAAATATTTCTGAAGAATACGAATCCTTAAAACTGAAAGTTGCTAGTGATCAAAATTTTATTTGTTCACTATATTCTAGCACTAGGAAAGTTTCAGAGGCCCTGAGTATAGAAAGGGATCCATCTAATAAGTCAGTGCCAGGATTTTCTAAAAATGTTTCAAGCAATCATGCATCGACTTATGAAACCGGAAATGTTTCTAATCATCACTTTAAAAAGGATTTCAGTTTAGAAGTTAAGTTGTTGGGAAAAGAAGTTGTCAGTTTTGAAAAGATCTCCGAATCGACCAATCAGGGCAAGGGACAGAGGTCGAATTCAAAACTGAGTACTACCCCCAAGCTTAAGAGTAAGTTGGTTTCAAAACCAAATAAACCTGAGATGAAGCCAACGATGCCCAAGAAGCGGGTCAAGCAAACCGTTCCTAATGCAAGGAAACTAAGACTGAACTTTGCAAGAGGTTAGTATCATTTTCGAATTCGAGAAATCCAAGGTTTTTTGCTCATAATTCCAATGAGAAATGGACTTATCCGAGTAAGAGGGACACTTACTCGAGGTCTGAGCCCAGCATGTTTTATATATCAAGGGCAAGGAAGACTAAACACCCCGGATTTGGTTTCCGAGAACCCAACAGAATCTTAGTCTCAAGATACTCGGTTTCGAAGAACTCTGTTCCAAGAAACTTGGTTTCCTTCTCAAGCGTGCAAAAACAACATACATTGTTATAGAAGGAAGAGAAAGGCAAAGATGGTTGCATCACCTAACCTTAAGGTGAAATAAGTTTGGATTCCTCAGGAATGGATTCCAAAGACTAACTAAGCAGGAATTGCAGAAGCTCGGGTACCTAAAGTCTAACCTTCTTTATTTTGCAAGTACAGGGTTACCAAAGTCAGGTCAAGAACAAGAAGTGAGCCGGGATTTTGGATAGTGGGTGTTGAACTCACAGGACTGGAGAAAAAGAATTACTCTCAAAATTGAATAAGGCGAGAGGACCCCCATTTGTGTTTAGAGACGATTCAAAGGGGAGGGTCATAGGCAAATGATGCGTGGAGTACATTGGGATAACCATCAACAACGTATCCTTAGTCACCAACCTCAATTATAATTTTCTGAGTATCAGTCAGCTTATCTAAAGTGGGTTTGAGGTGAAGTTTGCCGAGGAAGAGTGCTAGATCAAAGAGAAAGACTCTAAGGAGATCGCGCTGAATGGAATAAAGAAAGGAATTCTTTACATCATAGATTATGAGAGTGGAAAACCTGACATGTGTCTTGTCGCAACAAGCTCATCCCAGGAAGGTGTCAATTGACTATGGCACAAGAGACTAAGCCACCTGAATTTCCACTCCATCAAGCACCTAGCCAAGCATAAGATTGTGGAAGGACTACCACAAACTCGCTTCAATAAATAAGGAATCTGCCATGCTTGCAAGATGGGGAAGCAAACCAAAGCTTCATTAAAAAATCACCCTATCACAGCAAGTACATATCGAATATTGGAGCTGTTACACATGGACCTGTTTGGACCAGTCAAGCCACCCACCATTGGAGGAAAAATGTTCACTCTCGTTGTGGTTGATGTCTACTCGAGATATACTTGGGTGAAGCTATTGAAGACTAAGGATGAACTCAAGCGTCAACTACCTGAACACATCCTTAAGGTGCAAAACAACAATGGAATCACTATGAAGAGGATCCGCTCTGACAACGGGACTGAGTTTTGCAACGGTCCTCACATGGATTTCAGTGCAAATGTTGGAATAACTCACGAGAAGTTAGCTCCAAGGACTCCTTAACAAAATGGTCTTGTCGAGATTTCAGTGTCAAGGAATAACTCATGATGCTTTTCTTTTTCTTTTTCTTTTTCTCTTTTAAGTACCCAAATTTTTGTTGGTACCCATTTTTCTAGGATTCATATCAATCCTACAATCAATACATTTATTGCCTCGACAATCACAACTCAAAGATACCAAATGATTCCCATCCCAACTCTCATCTCCGTATTCACCCTCATACACTCATTCCCCCCAAATTTTGTCCTAATAATTTCAAAGAAAATTCTCCATTTAAGCACAATCACGGGAAACAAGGGTATGAACGGCAAAATTATGATATCAACAACCTTATACTTCAAAAGTGAAAGGAGGAACTAAGAATCGATGGCCTAAGATCATTTTTTAGTTACCAAACTCATGCTCAATAGATAGAGAACATATTCAAGTTCTAGATTTTGTGCTCTCAAACTTGCCACTCACAATCAAAAAGAATATGACAATATCAAAGCTCAAAAACTCACGGCTTTTGTCAAGTCCTAGGCATTAACCTCGCACAAAACTCGGCAATTCAAAAGTTCAATTCGAGCACGCCTTAACAACTAGATTATGCCCTATCATTGGTCAAAGTAAATCTCAAACATTACAAAGTCAATAATGATTCAAATCTCCAATTCTCGTTTGGGTTCATCACACAAACACAACACAAGCACACAACATCCTAATTAACAATCTACATGCCAAGAACAATTGAATTGAAACTAAATGGTAGGAGGAAAGATAGAAAGCGTTACCCATCGGTAGACACGATCAAACCGCTCTCCATTCCTTATTTGCACCTACTATACATCAATAAAACACCACCAAAAGATTGAGCATAACAAAGCCAATAAAGTTCTCATATCCACCAAACTTACCACAAACCAATATTTCAAGAAAGGTACAACAATATCCACAAGCACAACCATACATACCAACCATTTAATCTAAACCACCAACCTTGCATAATAGGAAGTATTCAATTATGCCAACTCATTAATGATTCTATCTACAATCAAAAATCAAACAATCCTCAACCATATTCACTTCCAAAACCTCTTTCCACCATCATTCCACTATCCAAAATCCATACACATAAATCATTTTTCCACTAGCTCCACCAAACATACCATCAAAACCAATGTTCAACAATCAAATCCATTCAACAAACTCAAACTCATGAGAATATCCATACAACACAACAAGATGAGCATAATCCAAAATATTCATCCAAGGTAGAACATCAATATAGATACAACCAAATCGAATCAAATCCAACAAAGGGACAACATCCAAAAACTAAACTAAACTAAAGCAAACTAGGATAGAAGAAGAGAGGAGAGGAATAAACCAAGGCACCGGCTACCGGCACATCCCCCCAAACTTAGTCAAGTGAGACTAAGTTTGCAAAAACGGTGGACGGTGCATCGTCACTCATCTTGATCTTGTAGTACCTCCCTACAAACACAAAACCAAACAAACTAGACATTTATTCAAAATCAAAGCAACTAAAAGCAATTAAACAAAAGAAATAAAATTGGTTGGGTTGCCTCCCAACAATCGCTTCCTTAACGTCGGTAGCTAGACGACCTTACCACATCACCCATTGTCAAAAATCTTGTGGGTTTTTAATACACCTTTCTCCCTTAATCTGCATTTACTTGGGAGCAATTTGTCCAAGGCAATTTTTCTTCCACCCCTATCATCTCTCTAAGGAGGATCGATCATCTTGTTGAACTCGAATTGCATGAATGAGTGCTCCTTCTTTGAAGTGATCCTTAAGACATTCTCCAAACTAATCCCCACTTCCAGAAATTTATTGATACATTCATCGAATGCACTCACCATTCTCTCCTCAACCTTGCCTACTTCACAAGTTGACATTCCCCGCTGCAACCTATCCTCATTCTCTTTGCTTATTGTCGGCTTTTTCTCTTCTATGAAATGTTCCATTGCTGGTATTGTTGGAATCTCTTCAAGTGAAGGCTCCTCAATTCTACCTCCTTCAATGTTCTTCACCGTCTCCTCGGTGCCTTCCTTCACGAGCTCTTCTTGATGAACACCCATTATCTCTTCACTAATGATTTCTTCGTTTTCCTCTTTTTCTTTGCCATCTCCTAATGTTTCCTCGGGTTTCATCTCTACATTCGCACTCTCATCCTTCTCCATACTTTCAAAAATTTGTGCCGGCTCCTTGATATCTTCATCAGCCTCTTCAACTTGAAGTATTACTTCTCTTTCCCTTGCCGGTTCATCTTCTTTATTCACCTCTATTTCTTGCCTTTCCTCATGTTCTTTCCTTGATCTTTTCAACAATTTAAGTTCTTCTTGCATGAGCTCTATTTGTCTCCTCCACAAATCATCATCATGAGATTCCTTTACAACATCCACCATTGGAGAAGCTCTTTCCTCCTCCGGCCATTGGTTACTACATTCAAACATTTCCTCATACACGTTTCGGATAGGCATTCGCGGTCTTTGTCTTTGCATCATTAGGGCTCTCATCTCCTCCAATTGCCTTTGCACATTAATAAGTCTCTCCATTTTAGACACCTACAAGAGTCCAACAAAGGCAAGTCTTCAACAAAAAACAAAAAATCCAAAAGAAAACAAAATTAGAACAATTATCAAACAAATGTTAGTAACAATATTCACATAAACAAAAACACAAACACCTAGCCTACAAGCTTCACTTTTCCTCCAATATCTAGCAACCTACTAAATGAAGTCCCCGACAACGGCGCCAAAACTTGATGCGGCTAAAAGTTCAATAAAAATTAAACTCTTAGCTACACAAGAATAAAATTTGTCAAATCCAGGTCCTTCTTCCCTTCGCCCGCTAGATTACCGGGATACTATAGCAAAGTCTAATAACTAGGTAACATAAAATCGTTGAGTGATTTCTATCAAACTAGGCAATCAATTTAAACCTATGCTAACAACATATAACAAACAATGAATTAAACCAACAATCAACATTCAATTAATTCTCTCCACACATTGGTAAACCAAGACATACAAATACTCAAATAAGGTAGATAGGATGTTTAAATAAACATAGATGTAATCCAATTAGGTTAATCATTGATGTAAACACATTTTAATCCCTAGGAGATTGAGCAATCGACCCTGCACTCGTTAGCCACTTGCTATGGATAACTAACGGTTGATGATGCTAAGACTTGCAAACAGCTACATTATTAAGCCCTAGACCACTCCAAATAGAACGTCAATTATCGCCCTACGACCTAGCACCGCACAGGGATTGGAACTAAAATCGTATGAATCTACAATATTCAAAACGATTCCGCCCGCGTGTTGGCTGCAGCGTTCACGTCAACTACCCCCTAAGTTGGCTATTACCTACACCTAAGAGGTAAGGAACAAGTTCTAGATCAATTCAAGCTCTCAAAGGAAAGTAAACAAACAATTCTCAAACCTAATCTTCATGCATCCTTGTTCAAATCAACATCCAAATTGAATTAGAGCAACATACCTCTCAATTGTAACAATACAAAGTTGAAATGAAATACATCCATTACAATTGATAAGTAGAAAATGAAATCTTCCCCAATTGGATTTGTTTGGTGTTGATCTACCCCCTTGGATCTTCAATTCTCCTCCAAGGATTGATGAATTAGCTCCTTGATACTCTTGGGTGAGGTTTTGGAAGGGATGGAAATGGATACCGTAGAGAGAATTTAGGAGGTGGTTATTTAAAATTATGAAAAAGTGTCAAAAGTTCTGAAAATAACCATTTTCCCCCTTTTATAATGAGCAAACAGGGTCTCGGATCGCCCGGGCCACCCGTGGATCGCCCGGGCTATGCTGAAAATTGCCCAAATGCTACAAATCACGTTTTGGCTTGGCCGAGCCAATTTGGCTCGACCGAGCAACCTCTCTAAAGGGCTTGGCTCGACCGAGCCAAGTTTGGCTCGGCCAAGCAAGGTCTCTGAAATGCAGCTCGGTCGACCCTGCACACCGCTCGGTCGATCCTGCTTCCTTTTGACTCCTAGCTCGGGCAATTTTCATCCAAAACTCATCCAAAAGTGTTGTTTTATGCCCAAAACACATCCTACAACATTTCAAACACGAAAGCACGAAAACAAGACAAAAGAACAACAAAAACATATGATATGAGGGTAAAATGGCCACAAACATGCACGCTCACACATCGAAAAATAAGTCATTTTACACACATATCAGAGACTTTTTCTCAGTTTCTTCTCAAGAAGGGTTTCTAGAAAGGGAAGATCGACACCACACTATTCAGAATCAAGAATGGAGCAGACATTCTATTGGTTCAAATATATGTCGATGATATCATATTTGGATGCAAAAACTTGAAGCTATGCAAGAAGTTTGCCCAACTTATACAAAACAACTTTCAAATGAGCATGATGGGTAAGGTCACTAATTTTCTCGGTCTTCAAGTGATACAATCCGAAGGAGGAATCTTCATCAAATAGAAGAAATATACCAAGGACTTAATCAATAAGTTTTGCCCAAAGAAGACCAAGCCCTTGAGGATTCCAATGAGCCCTTGTGCATAGATTAACCTTGATGAAAAAGGTGAAGCAGTTAATCCAACTACTTATAGAGGCAATATCTGATCATTGCTATATCTAACCGCAAGTAGGCCAAATATTTCCTACTCAGTTAGAATATGTGCCAGTTTTCAAGACAACCCTAAGAAGTCTCGCACAGAGGTTGCACGAAGGATTGTGAAATACCTTAAAGGAATAGAATCCTTCGGTATCAATATCCCAAAACTGACGAGATTTCTCTAAATGGTAATATAGACTCAGATTTTAGGGGATGCCGCATTGATAGGAAGAGCACTAGTGGAACTCGTTAGTTCCTAGGGCACAAGCTTATTAGTTGATTTAGCAAGAGCAGCACTCTGTCGCTGCATCAACAACCGAAGCTAAATATGTAGCCACTGCTAGTTGTTGTGCTCAAGTGCTATGGATCAGTACCATATGCTTGATTATGAGGTCAAAACTGGGTGTGTTTCTATTTATTATGACAATAGCATTGTTCCGTGTCTCACAAAGAACCCAGTAAACCATTCAAGAACCAAACACATCGACATCAGACACCATTTCATCAGAGACCATGTCGACAAGAAGGATGTGTCCATCAAGTAATTTCATACTGAAGACCAATTGGCAATTATCTTCACCAAACCACTTCCAGCAACTCGATTTAAAGAGTTATGCATCAAGCTTGGTTTGTTGGAATTCGATGAGATATCAATGAAAGAGGAGTAGCTGTGGAATAACTAAGTCCTAGCTTTTAGTTTTCTGATTCTCTTACTTTCTCCTATTCTAAGTACTGTGGAGGTGATACTGACTAAAACTAAGACCGAGCTCATACTTTTGCTCACTGTGAGATCATATTATTTGAATAAATTCAAGTGGTGTCATCAAATCATCCCAAATGACATGAAGATCGAATAAATCCTTGTTTTAAAACTGAGTTCAAACCCTTAGTTTTCAATTTTGGCATATATCTCAATATGGCGGTCCCATACTTAGCCATTTTTTTAAGAAATATACTTAAGTGGTGTATACACAAAATTGGTGAAACTTACTTTTGTGACTAAGTTTCAGCATAGAGGATACCTGCTCAGTATAGCCATTCAACACTTAGTATATTTTGAAAGATTTTTTGATGGACCATACTGACTCTTCAAGAAAAACCAAGTTTAGGTTTCTATACTTAGCATATTTATGAAGAAAGGTTGCGGAATTAAACTGAGTTCCAAATCTTAGTTTAGGAACTGACTTCTAGTCAATATGCGTATAAGGGCGGGGGATTGAAAATTCAAATTGGTCGCTTATCTTATAAGATGTATTAAATGCGCAACAGGAAGCGATGAATCAAAGCTTGCCACATGGACAACGCCACTCCCCACATCAGATTAGTGAAAATAGTCCAAATGATACGTCCCCAGCCGTTTATCTTGTATTGTTTGACTTAACCAAAGACATTCGATACACATCATCGAACTCTATATATAGCAAAGATGAAATCCACGGTTAAACTTTTGATACTTTACCATTTTCATCCATCTTCTAATTCTCTGCATTCAAGACTATTGACAAATTTTCCCTCACATTTATTTCTCATCATCATCATAGAAGATGCCAAAGTCCACCAAAACCCCACAGAAGCAAGATGAAGAAACCTCGACATTTGTTTGAGAGGAGCCAGTGATATATATTGATCACCCCTATTCTGAAGTTCTTAAGCTCTTCAAGGATGCCCCAAAGCAACTCTCTCTGAAGCAGAGGAGAGCGGCGCAGGTGGTGAAGGAAAAGATCCTAAATGTGGCCGATGTGCAGGAGGTATGCCCAGATGTTCGTCTAGCACATAAGCTCACTGGAGAGAAAATAGTATTTTATCTGCGAGCACAACCAAAGAGGTTCCATCCCTACATGGTTGGCCAATTTTATGCGAATGCTATGGTAGACGAACACAAGAAGGCTTCAACTACCAAAGTGGCCGGAACCCCAATCCGAGTAACTCCCCTATTACTTAAGCATGTGTTCCATCTGAGGAATCGAGACACCTGCATCCAACTATATTTCCAGGGGATGGACAACCAGATGGTGCGAGAGAACATGGCAAAGCACTTGATTGACTGGAAGAGGGATGATATCACCAAAGGGTGGAAGATGAATCACAAGACAAATGAGTTCAATCACTTTTACAAGTTTCTTACTGGCATTACAATCCGCATGCTCTAGTGAGAGGTGGGATCATTTTCAAAGATTAGCAAGAAGAAGTACTCACTACTTATAGCCATTGACGATGAAGTACATGGCAATTTGGCGGAATTTTTCTTAGAGAGATTGTTGGATTATGTGAGCAGGCAATCATCGATCAAGGAAACCAACCAATTCACCACAAATGTTGGCTTCGGCCTAAAGGTGAGTTATTTGCTGGAGAAGGTGCTGCCTACGGTGGATGAGGGAGATGTGTTGATCCCAACTGACTTTATTCCGACTAAGTTAGTGGTGGGAGAACCTATCAAAACCGAGGATGATAATGATGATGGTGGAGGCGGTGGTGGAGATAGGCTAGTAGAGGAGATTGTGGCTCAGCAAGAGGAGAGCCTACATAAGGTAATGGAGGACCTCCCCATGCTGACTCACTTTGAAGGGGAATGGGTGCCTCCGAAGCCCAAAATGAAAATGTTGACGAAACAATTTGGTGAGCAGTCAACTCAGCCAGTTCAGGGATAAACTTTTTTTGAGGGACGAATCACTGTCGATATCTCGAAAAAAAACTTGAACTGAGGTAGTTCACCCTCTGAGCGAAAGAAAAGAGAGGAAGAGGTCGCCGGCAAAAGGAAGGAGAAGGTGGAAGAATCTTACACACACTGCAAGCTGACCATTCACAGGCCAGAGATGGAGACCCCTCAAGAAGTTCATATACCGTTCCTCTCTAACACCCCTAAATAGGGAACCTTTGAAGAACTCTACCGGGCAGCTCATGGTATGGATCAACATCCCGAGAGACAATTTGAGCAGCCTGAGCAACCCGAGGTGGAGCATCTGGTGGTGAAAGAAGGAGAGGATGTTCGGGCAACCGTCCCACTAAAATCGACAGAAGGAGGTGGTGAGAAGGTGTTGGGAATTATTTTGTAATTCTCCCTTCAGGATCAAATTTGTAATAGGTTTTGTTGAATCAAAGCCTTAGCATTTGGTCGATCATTGTTGAATTCTAGCATAGTCTAGCAACTCTTGTAATGTCATGTATAGGCTAAGTATTGAGTTGTAATAGATTATGATTCTAAGAATTGTTCCTAGCAGATAAAGAAGATTGTCAAAGTAGCTTAGCATTTGATAGAAGTCAAGCAGTAGCAAAATGCTAAGGAGTCAGCATTTGCCAGCACATCACAGATTGCTAATGGCGTTATCAATCAGGAATCGAAGGAATCAGAGATATTATGAGCAACTACTGAGAAGTCAGCAGTCCGACATCTATCTACCAGATTGCTCGGGAAGGTTAGCAGATCGTTCGGAAGAAGCTTAGCAAAGCGAGACAACCAACAATGACTGGTACACTACCGTTCTGACAGACGTACACACAAAAGACAAAAGCATTCCCGAAGTAGTTTGGAAAGCACTGTACGATGCCCGAAAGATTAGAGGAAGTCGAACCACTCTTGGACAAAGGAACCGTTGTGTCTAACGGGTTTGGAGATTCAAAGTTTGAATCTGCATGTATAAAAGACAAGTCCAAAAGTGAGAGACGACTACTGCTTCAATCACTCTTTACTCATGAACTCATATTAAAGAGATTTCTTAGACAAACAAAGTGAAAAAGTAGTCACGAGAGCATTAACGATACAAGAAGAATCTTTAAAGCTCTCAACCACCAAGTGTTTCCTACATTCAAGATCTAGCACTCGCGTGGTTCATTGAATCTTTTTAAGGTTCAATCATTAGGATACCTCCATCCTAGGAAGTATCCATCAGTTATTTCTAACAAGATCTGACTCTGACGGGCATATTGCCAAAAATAGATAAGTTCAGGAGAGAACTCTAAAACCTCCCATCACTATCAGCGAAAGACAAGTTTTACAAAGGTGCTGCCCTTGACTTGGCTGGAGCAGTAGAAGACTAAGGAGTACGACGTAACGGAGGATAGTCGTGAATTAGCGGGCTCGAAAGTTCACGGCCTACTCCATGTGAAAGGCGATTCCTTGTATTTTCGTATACTTTCTTAGTGAATTCTTAGCATTTCGGCTAAGGAGTGGACGTAGATCTATTGATCAAACGACTATAAATATTGTGTCTTGACTTTTTTTTACTGTTTTATTGCTTGCTATTTTAGTCTGTTTTGAAACTAGCAACCAAGTTGCTAGCATATATCTGCAAGTAAATCTTAAGTTAAGGTTGAGCTAAACTATCTTTGATAATAACATAAGTGCAAGTGAACATCTATTTATTCCGCTGCATTTCGTGGGTGTTGTGAGTTTACACCACGACGACACTGATCTCAGGGACCAACAGAAGGAAGTTGAGAAAGAATCTGACAAGGAGACTTAGCATGGCCCTGAAATTCCAGAGATAGATATTGAGGTGCATGCTGAGGAGATAGTCGTAGAAATTGCTCTTGAGGCTGCCGAGCATGCCATAGAAGGGCAGGAGAAGCAAGCACATGATGAGCGGGTGACCACCCCAGAAAAATTGGCGGACCAGGAGAAGGAACCCGAGCTGGAGAAAGCACTGGAGAAGGAGAAAGGCAAGGGTGTTTAAGTTGAGCAAAGGAAAACTCCACCCAAGCTAAGTCGGTAACTCAGCTTCAGACTGAGACCACTCATGTTGAGAACTCCCATGGAGATCCGGGAAGCAGGACGTTATGAGCATTTCATCAGATTACTCCCCGATCTCAATCCGACTCAAGTGAAGACAATGATGTGCACAGTACCCAGAAAAATGAAGAATTCAATTATGAATGAGACATGCACGGAGTCTGGAGGCCCCACCCTTGGTATACTAGAAGGGATAAAGAGATGTTCGTCGAGCCAAGTCAGCTCCCCGAGTACAAAATTCCATTAAGTAGATTATCTCATCCTAATTCTTCCTCTGTGCGACTAAGGAGCTGGTGTCCATCAATAGGGAAAAATGACACAGGGGATGTCTAGCTTATCCCCTGGGCTGCTGAGATCTCAGGAATGATAGAGCGGAGGGTAACTGAAGAAATAAATTTGCTCTATCCTAACCTTTTGCTGGAGGTCACCATTCTCTGTGACTTGCTCAGAAGGGAATTAAGAAGGTGGAGGAGATTCGACCTAGCCAGGCAGGAGCTCAACACGGAAGATCTATCTGTTGGTCCCAGATCAGAGTCGTGATAAGCAGCGAAAGATTACTTAGCAAATGCAGCGGAATGTTCAAGTATCTTGCACTTAGTTTCTTTTTAAAAAGTTTAGCTTAAGGTAATAGTTAATATTGTTTCAGATATACTCCAACAACTTGAGGTTGCTAGGTTTTTAATCAACAAACAGAAACAATAAAACAATAATGAACGATACAAGATTTATAGTGGTTCGATCCTTAAGATCTACGTCCACTCCTCAGTCGAACACTAGGAATTTCACCAAAAAGATATATCAAAGTACAAGGAATTGCCGGTCACTTGTAGCAGGTGGTGAGCTTTCGAGCCAGCCATTACGAAGTTATCCTTCGTTACTTCTATCTTTCGGCAGCTACGGCTAAGTCAAGGGCGCACCTTCGTAAAACTTTACCTTGCTGCAGTGGAAGCTTTATAGTTCCTTCCTGAACTCTCCTGGGGATTTTGGCAACAGCCCGTCGTAGTTAATCTATTTTCAGAGATGTGGCTGCTGGATGCTTCCTAGGATGGAAGTTATCCCAATGATTGATCCTTGAATAATGTCAGGAATCCTCTTGAATGCAGTTTCAGATAATCAATGTGTGACACATGCTGTTGAGATCTTTGAGATTCTTCTTGTCTCTTTAATGTCCTCTCAACCAACTACTCTTTTGCTTTTTGTTCGCTTGTAAAGGTATCTCATAAATACTTGTCTTTCGCGAGTTGTATGAGCAGTAGTAGTAGTTCTCTCTTTTTTGGACTTCTCTTTTATATCTGGAGATTCAAACTTTGAATCTCCAGACCCGTTAGACACATTGTCTCCTTTGTCCAAAAGAGCCGTCTACTTTTTCATCCTTTCTGGCGTGGTACTGTACCTTTTTACCTACTTCACGAAGGCTATTCGTCCTTGGTTGTACCTTTTGTCAGAACTGTAATCTTAGCAGTCGTTGCTTGGTATTTCCTTGCTTAGCATTCTTTCGGAGAATGCTGGGAACAATCTTCTAAGTACTTCGACCTTTTGATTGTTGAGCTCTTCTAGCAGTCTGCTTTGTATCCAACTGCTAAGAACTCATCAGTTGCGTATTTAGTACTTGGGTCTTGATTTCTTATTGCTATTACTTCTAGCAATCTTCTGAGTAAATAGTGAATGCTGACTCCTTCAGCATTCTGCTTTCTCTTTACCTCTGACTGCTGATCAATTGTTCCTAGCAGTCGTTTCTTCTCAGCATATGACTACTTCCTTCTTAGCAGTTATTCTTCTCAGCACTTGACTGCTACATCCTTAGCAGTCATCTCTGTCTGCTGACGTCTATAGCAATCTTCTTGACTGCTGAGAATGCTCCTAGCATCCAGAATTTCCGAAGTCTTCATTTAAATTGTTGAATCCTTCAGCAATCTTCCGCAAGTACTTGTAATCTATTACAACTCGAAATATTTCCTAAACAGGACTTTACACATGAGTTTCTAGACTATTCTAGACTTGATCAATGATCGACCAAACTAAATAAGGCTTTGATTCAACAAAACCTTTACAATTCGATCTAAAGGAAGATTTACGACATGAATCTAGGAATAATTCCTAACAATGTCCAAAATAATTCTCAACACTATCTATCATGATGGCTTGGTTGGGACTAACCTTCTGGTGGTCAGAGGAGGCATGGGCAAATGAGTGGAGTGCCCAGACAGAGAGGCGGCTAATGAATCAGGGGGAAATATGGATGAGGATGCTGGCAATCTGTGCCTTCAGAGCCAAAACTTTCAACGCACTCAACTTTTGCTTCCATGCTCACATATTGCCCCCCTCCGATTATCATTTTCTATCGGAAGGCTCATCTCTGCCCGTCCACTCTCTCAGGTTTGCCCTCTCCATAGTAACTCTTCTATTGTACTGACTGAATCCGAAGCAAAGTCAGCTACAACTTCCACTCCGGATGATTATCAGAAGATCATAGTTGCCAAGAGGGAGAAGTTGCTGAATCTTACATAGCAACAAAGGAGTGTTGAAGCTGAGCTCAAGCAAACATCAGACGAGCTGACTACTGCGAATGCAGAAAAGGAAGAATTAGAGAAAGCAATGTCCCTGTCCGCTGAACTTACTATCCAGAAGATCGTCGAGCGTGCAATAGAGACAATCAATGCTATTACATCCTCTCATACGAGTCTTGCCAGAACAGCCAATCTTATAAGGGTACAAAGACTAATCAAGAGCAAGATTGAGGCTGAGAAGCAAAGGACTAGAAAGGAGACTGAGCTCATGTTCAAACAAGACCAACTCTCAAAAGTAAGCCAGGAGGTTGAGCTCAAGCAGAAAGCCGAGGAAGAGCAGAGGAGGCTGCAAGAAGAAGAACTTGCTCATTTACAAAGAGAAGCTGAGTTGTGGGGAAAAGAAGAAGAAAAAGAAGAACTACTCAGGCAGCAGGAAGAGATCGTGCATAGACGAAAAGCTGAGGAAAAGCTCATTAGGCAGCAAGAGGAAAGAGAGAAGGCTGCAGAAGAGCTTTCTAGGCTTGAGGAGGAACGAACGCAGCTTCTAGCCGTGGTATCTATGGCACTTGAGTCGGCTATTCAAATTTTTGGTCAAGATGATGTGCCTACTGCCATGATGACTCAAATACAAGCATTCTTCTAGAATAAAATCGATGAGCTCAAGGCCCGTTTAAAGCAAAAAAAGGCAAAAACTTCTGAGTTGATATCAACGATCAAGTCCATTATCTCGACCCTTGTTGATATTGTCACAAAGTGGGAAGAGAAGAGGCAAAAAAAAAAAAGAAGAGCATAGGCAAAAAGAAAAGGATGAGTAGAGGATGAGGGAAGAGGCCGAAGAAAAGAGGAGGCAGGAACAATTCAATACGCTGGTGGAGCTAGTTTCTACACTGTCTGGATCAAAACCTTCAATATCTCATCCTCCTCCTCCATGATTTTTCTAGTGCTCAGTCCTTGGTACTTACTACTTTTGCAAACTTGGTTTTCTGACTTTCATTGTACTTGTAATGTTCTTACTCATTTATGAAAGATTGGAAACTAATGTTTTAGACAATCACGCATTGTCTATCTCTCTCTCTCTCTCTCTCTCTGTCCCTTTCTTCTAAGTTTTAACCTGGCTGAACTCACTTTTTCTAAGTGTGAGAAGCATACTTACTTTTTCACTCTCTTGATTTTAGTCGAGAAATATCTCTTGTTGGTCCTTAAATATCAGAGTCGTCGTGTTTAGGTAGAAACAAAAAATGCAGCGGAATAATTAATCGTCACTTACACTTTATGTTTTTCTTTCAATATTAGTTAAACTCAAAGATAGATTAGAGTTTCTTCACAGTTATACACTAGCTATATGATTGCTAGGTTTTAAGTCGTGTGAGCAATAAAACAGTAAAAGAACACAATATTTTATAGTGGTTCGATCCAAATAGATCTACGTCCACTCCTTAGCCGAAACGCTAAGAATTTCACTAGAAAAGTATACGAAAATACAAGGATTCGCCAAACACTTGTAGTAGGCGTTGAACTTTCGGACCGGCCACAACAAAGCTATCCTCCGATGATTCGTACTTTTCCAAACACAGCTACGACCAAGTCAAGGGCAGAATCTTCGTGTAACTTGTCCTTCGCTGTTGATGAGGTTTTTATAGTTTCCCTCGAAACTATTCAGGAATGCGGCTAAAAGCCCATCGGAGTCAACCCTTTATAGAAATGGCTGTTGGATCTTCCTAGGATGGAAGTTATCCCAATGATTGAAGATTCTCAACCGAAGTTAAGGAATCTCTTAAAGAGAAGTGTCAGATATTCAATGAAAGACACTTCTTGGTTGTTGAGAGCTTTGAATAATCTTTTTCTCACGAGCTCTCAAGTGACTACTTTTTGCTTGTTCGCTTTTTCAAGGAATCTCACACTTGAGTGTTTGCGAATGTCTGTTCTGATTGAAGCAGTAGTAGAAGTAGTAGTCGATTCTCTCTTTTAAACCTTCCTTTTATAGGTGGAGATTCAAATCTTGAATCTCCATATCCGTTAGACACAACGTCTTTTTTGTCCGAGAGTGATAAGACTTGAACAGTCGCTTTTTTATATTGATCTGTACTTTCCGAGCTACTTGGGGAAAGTCTCGTCCTTTGTGTGTGCTTTTTGTCAGAACGGTAGTATAGCTTCAGCCTTTGACATTCCGCTCTGCTAATGTTCATTAGCGATCTGCTATTGTGTCTTTGTTTGCTGGACGCTTCTGTTGACATTCGAACCTTTGACGTCTTGTTCTGCTAGCATCTTTCAGGGTTTGCTGAACGTTAGCAAATGCTAAGGCCTTAGCATTCTGCTAGCATATGCCTTCTAGCAAACGTCGTCCTTCAATATCTGCTACGTCCAGCAAACGTCGTCATTCAATATCTGCTACGTCTAGCAAACGTCGTCCTTCAATATCTGCTATGTCTACCAAACATCGTCCTTCAATATCTGCTAGAAAATCATCTAGCAGACTAATCTATTACAACTCAATTTATAACCTATACAGGACATTACAGAGTATGCTAGACTATGCTATATTTCAGCATTTGATCGACCGCTCTAGTAAGGTTTGATCCAACAAAACCTTTTACAATGTGATCCTAAGGGACATTATATGAATTATTTCCCAACAATTTCCCCCTTTTTGGTGCGATCAAAGCTTACTATCGATTGCTGAAACTAAGAGGAAAAATGTCTGTGTTTACAAGAGAATATGTTATCCTAACAATCTAACACAGAGTTTATCCACCTTAGTTCAAGCAAAAAAATAAGATTCCCCCTCAGCAAATGCTGGGAATTATTTTACGATTAAGCACATAGGTAAATGCTGCAAAGGTAATAAGCTAGAAATTCTAGCACCCAAGAAAAATTAGCAGACATTTACTTTTTCAATCTCAATCCAATTGTTTTCAAGTATGTTGAATACACGGATGGTGTATTTCAATTAATGCACACAGTGAAAATCAGAGATTGACAATGAGAGGTTGTCTCAGTCTGATCAATTTTCATTCATATGATATATCAATTACAAGTACAATGAAAATGATTAAACGGAGACAAACAAGACAAAAAAAAATAAAATACCAGAGAGGTAGGGAGGTAATCAGGAGTCTAGAGCAGGTTTCTTCATCTTGTCAAATTCATCGAATTTGCTAGACGCCATCTACACAAATGAATCCAAAAACTCCTTAGCAGCTGCACGTTCAGCAGCTTCTAGCTCAAGGTCCTTAGCAATGCTCTCATTCTCCTCTTCAAGCATTTTGAGTTTCAACTCTATTTCCTTCTGCTTTAGCTCCTCAAGAGCTTTCCTCTTCTCTTCTTTGGCAGCAACTCTGGTTTCCTCCGCTTTCTTCCTCTCAGCAGCCTCAACAATCCTTCTTGCTTCCCCCCTCTTTGATTGCATCCAAAAATTTAGAGGAAAAGGATGTGACTGTATGCTCTACCTGTTGTTTATGTTCTGCTACGTCTGCCTTAACTTCCTGCATAGAAGTCTTAACAGAGGAGACATCTGTCTCAACAGAATTCACCCTGGCCGTGATAGTATCAACATTCGTCTTGACCACTGCAATCTCCCTACGGATGTCCGTGGCTTCTATTACCATTCTCTCAGATATGGTGGACACAACACTTTGAACGGCCATTTGAACTATAGAATCCAGGTACATTGGAAATTGGAGAGAGCTAACCGGAGTGGCGAGGAAGGATGAAGTAGTGGGCACGATGAGTGCTTGACTCCTGTTATTGGAAGTGGAAATCTCCTCCATGACCTCTTCCACAACTACTTCTCTGCTTTCTGTGTCAGCAGAATCATCCCGAGAGGTAGTGGCCAGCAGATATATTGTCTCCTCAATTCCTTTGAGATACTCTGCTTCAGCTGCTGCAAGTGCAGCTTCCTCAGCCTTTCGTGCCTCTGCTACAGAATGTGCTATCATATAGGCCTGTAAATCCTCCTCTCTGTTCCGGTAAGCAATAATTTCAAGCTTTTGAGCGCGGCGTTCTGCTTCCTCATGAATTGCAGCTAGCCGTGCTTGACGCTTTGATTCTTCAAACTTCACAAGTTCGTCTTAACGCTTCTTGTATTCAACAGCTGCTCGTGCCTGATGCTTAGATAGATGAATGTGCTTGTCAGACAGCCCATCTGGAGCAAATGCAGATTCCGGCAAGGAATGCAGGGATGACGTAAGTCGATGAGCTTTAATGGCCCATTGTTCCTCGTGTCTCCAGTAGCTTAGATCTTTCCATGCCATTAGCATTTCTCTTTCGTCTAAGCAGAGCTTTCTCAAAATATAATCATATTTCTTCCATCTCCTTAGTTCCTGCTTTAATCTATCTCCTTCAACTCCTTCCTCAAATTCTCCAGCGAATACTTTCTTGATGTCTATCTCAACCATCGCATCCACAAAATTCTCAATCTCTCGACAAAAAATATCAAGATTAGAGTTTATCTGATCTTCTGAAGGTGTTTCAATGGAGATTTTCCTCAATTCATTTGCATCATAAACGTATCTGACTTCATCATCACTGTCAGAATAAAAAAGGCAAGTAGGAGAGAAACGCTCTTGGTTACCTCTATCAGCATCGGAAGGAATTTCTGCGTAAGCACCTTCAACAGGATTTGCGTCCTCATTCTTAGCAGATGATTCCTCTTCAGCAACCTGTGATTGGCAGACTTCATAATCAGCAGATGAACCATCCTCCATGTGTTCAATCTGCTCAGCAGATTCTTCTCTAGCACCACTTCCTTCTTCGTCAATTATTTCTCTTTCAATTCCAGAAGGTCCTGCAACTGGATTCCCTGGAAGTCGGCTGGATGATCTACGAACGAGATGTTCTTCATCAGAACTGCTCTCTAAGTCCACAATTGACTTCACCTCAGTGAATCTGCCTTCGTGGAGAGCTTTATCAAGCTCTTCATCTGACATAGCGTCTTGTTCAGAAATTATGGCCCCTTCACTGTCAACAAATGGAATGGACACGGTGATGCTTCCATCTTTGATACCTTTCCCTTTCTTGGCGGCATTTCCTTCTATGAATGCCCCTTCAAGTAGTTGAGCAGCCTTCTTTGCTCTGTGTTCTTCAGCAGCTATCTTGATTCGTTCAAAATTTCTATCTCTTCCTTCGAACGTCATTTCAGCCATAAATTTATGGTAGTTCTTTTTCTCAAGCTCTCTTCTTTGAGCTTCGCGCTTTCTCTTTCCTTCTCTTACTCCCTTAATGCGCTCGTCCTTGCTTTTGGACGACAAGGGAATTTGATCTGGATCAATTTCTGTATCTTCTTCTGCTGTGGATTCAGCAGCTTTCTACTTTGCTGCGGCTTCAGCAGCCTTCCTCTCTGCTTCTGATTTATCCAAATCTTCCTGTTCTATAGTGAGAATAAGCTTTCTCCTGGTCTTCTTCTTCGCTTTCTGCGCAGGAGAGGTGATTTTGGTTCTCTTCTTCGTTGGAATTGGCAAAGCCATAGCCCCAAGAATAAGTGGAGGCTGTTCGGCTTCCTTCGCAGTCATGATCTCATTGATTTGATCTGCTGGTAGGTTCCCTAACTTCTCAATCTCCTCGAGATTCTTAAAGCAGTGCTCTGTCTCAGCATTAGTCTGAAATAGAGCAATTTCTTCCGCAGACATGGGAATGGCAGGATGCAGTTGCTGGACTGCAGTGGTAGCGGCATCTGGTTCTTCTGGGGATGGGGGTTATCTTTATCCACATTCGATTTCCCTGTAAGCTTGTGAGGATTTCTGAAATTTCCTGGTTTAGGCTCCTTCCTCGTTGCTGGAATGTAGTCTGTGGGAAGAAGTTCTACTCCACGATCTACTCTTGTGTTGGTAAACAGCACCTCCAAATATTTGCTGATCTTTAAACCAAAATTGACGTTCCAAGAGAACGTTCCATCTATCGCCATATGGTCATTCTTTCGAGTATGTTCTGCCCACCGCTCAAAGAAGAATTCTGCCCAATTTCCTCTGACATTGTCATTTAGGGCCATCATCACAGCATATTTCTTAGTGGAGAGCTCCGAGTACGAACCAGCGTCACATTGGAGCATTTTGATTACTATCTCCACAAAGAGTTTGTAATCATCAGACAGGGTATTAATCAGTGTAGCAACTTTGAATGTAATCACCTGCCCTTTCTTATCTTTCAATTCCCCTGGCTTCTTCCACAAATTCCAATGTTTCTCCATCTCAGGAAGATCATTTATCTTGTATTGAGAGATTTTGGGACCGTAGTTCTGAAGCCCAAACGTCCTTGAAAGTAAATCAGCATTTACTTCTACAAAATTTCCATACACGCACGTCTTGAACGACTTTTGATCATCGTTCATAACCGCCCTAGCATAGAATTTCGAGACCATATGCGGGTGAAATCGGTCAGGCTCGACAGAAAGATACTTTATCAACAGTTCGGAGTTAAGCAGATCCATTATCCATTGTGGAATGTGTTTGATGGCAAGTGGCATGTACAAGATTCTGTCCTTCATGATTTGGGCCAAACGCCTCTGCTCCTTCGAATGATTGGATAACTCCTTTTTCCGAGCCAAAACCACCAATTTGCTGTAAGGGACTGACTCATCGATGTCTTCCTTCTTCATTATCCCGGTGAAGTCGGGTGCATGTCGAACATGCAGTGGCGAGTCTGTAGGGGGTGGATAAATGAAAGTGGGTTGTTGAAATAGAGAAGAAGAGAGAGGATTTTCTGGGTTTTCTGTAGGATTGGGTTCTTGATTTTGTGTATTTGGAGGGTTAGGGTTGGTTGCCATGGTTGGGGATTTTTGAGAGAGTTAGGATTTTCGGAAAGGTTTTGAGAAGAAGGGATAGGAAAAGTTTCAGAGTGTTAGGGATTTGAAATCCGTCTAGTGTATAGATAGAAGATTTCGGAACAAGAGAAGAAATCAACGGTTAGGATTGTTCTCTTTTTAATTTCAATCAACGGCTAGGGTAAGTAATCAAATCGTTCGAGTACGCACGTTCTTCAGAACTTGAGTGCTAGCAACGTGGCACAATCTAATTTGTTGTCGTTGTCTGTGCACATTAAATACGCTGCTTTAGAGATTTGAAAATCTCCCGCGTCTGAGTCATAAGGATCAGCATCCTAAAACCTTAGCATTGTGGGGGCAATCTTACCAAAGATAGCTTCTGATGTCGAGTAATGGTTAACACTCCTCCAGAAATCCAACGTAATGCTAACACAAATCCTTATGTCTCCTAAATATGGAATATAAAATTCATCACTTTCCATTACAGATCCATCTCTGAACGTAATTATCCTTGATAGGACCCTTTCTTTATGAGATTACTATTATCTCAAAAAGACTGTTCGTATTCCGAGGTAAACAGTACACCAAAATAGGTCTATAAATAGCAGGTCTTTGCATTCTTCTTCATACACTCTATAACTCTCTTGAATTCCCTTCTTATTTTCTCAAGAACCAGAAAACGTAAAAGGAACTTACTTCCTCCAAGAGAAATGGCACGTTCTTATGAGCTCTTCGTACTAAGACGCAGAATCTTGTGTGATTCGGGATTGTATGTAGAATATGAGGTTGACTATCAAGTGGCGGAGACTACCATGACTCGTCTCCATGCCAGTGGTCTAGGCAAGTTCGTGTGCCTTACTCCGCATACTTTCCAGAGGGATCAAATCCGACATTTCATTTGGTCGAGTGTTGTCGATCGAAGCTCCATTTTCTGCATCTTCAAGAATGAGCTAGTAAGGTGGACGACAGACACCTTTGCTAGAGACTTCGGCCTTCCACAGGGTCCGATATCTGTCATGGACTATGGCAGAGATGAGATAGCTCCAGAGTGGTCTTCGTGGATAAAATGGAGAAACTCTCCTGAACTCGAATTTTCTCCAACTCCTTCAGCATACGGTTTGCAGACACCGTACAAGGTCCTCTTCCAGATAGTCTACGGCATGGTCATAGGAGAAGATCCTGACGACATGACTTTCCCGCGAGACATGGAGGGCCATGATGGCTATAGATGACAGGGCGAAGGTGGACTGGGCGGCCTTCGTCTTTCACAAGGTGCAGCGATGTGTCCAAAATTTTCCAAATCTGCCTCTTCCGTATGGGATGCCATTAAGTTGGCTGTTAGAGCAGAAATTTCCAGACCTTGCTCTAGGTCCTTCGAGCCTTAAGGAAGTAGATTTTTATCCTTTCATGCCATTGCCACCTTTGCTGTAATCCCCCTTTTTGTAAATAACTTCTGTAAATGAATGTATATAATGAAATGGTAGGATTTCATTTCAGATGCTCATATACAAACTTATGTGATCTTGACAAACCACATAGTTTCAATCTCATGTCAGTGCATCGATAATATGAAAAGTATTAACTCATGGCAAGATTCAAATTCATTTGCCTGCTGAGTAGTCCTCCGTCTACAACTTTGCTAGCTTTCTAGCAGATGAGTTAACTTAGCATATCCAATCAATCTGCTGACTGCTCAGTAAAAACCAAGCGCCCAAAAGTCTAGCAGACTTGCTATGCTTTTAGATTCAAAATCTGACGGTTGGAGATCTGTTGTCAGATGAGATAATAAATTGACGGTCTTGAGTGTGCGTGACCTGCCGCGTATCTTCCTTTCTCTGAGAAGCACTCGAGTGATCTAACGTGGCACACTCTAACTTGATACAGCCGTCTGTACGCATTAAAAATGGTTAATCTGGTCTAATCAGACTGATTTTCAATGATGTCTTCTCCCCTCCGAATATTATCTCCCCTCCTTGAATATGATGTGGCAAAGGAAAGATTTGACTCAGCATACTCTATCCAGCAAATGCTTTCCTCTCCTGAATATATTACTCTCTTGCGGATTGCATCAGCATATCAAGGATCGGCTAGATTTTAGGAGATCACAAATGGTGATGGTCTCCTCGAGCCAAACGCTGATCTGACTACCAAACATCACTATTGATCTGATTAGATTTTCCATGTAGTCACGATGTTCTCTCTTCTTGTGACGATTCAGATTTCAGAAGATGAATCATCACGTTCCTTTAAATATTCCCACGAAATCATAATTACTAAGAGGATTTTCTCGTCTATAAAAGGGACTTCTTGTGATATTATTTTGATATCACAACTCCTCTTTCTTTCAAAGCAAAAAAAAATCATTTGAGATCAATGGAATCACCGAGTAACATCCTTGATATTACCCGAAACCAAGTCTTTGACGAAGCAGCCCTCCATCTCTACTATCTTGACCGACCTGCCGTGGCCAACATGGTCATGGCAAAGATTGCTGGGACAAGGCTCAAGCAGTTCGTGACGTCTGCTCCCAAGCATTTTCATAACGATCTCCTTCCGGAGTTTCTTAAGGACTGCGTGGCTGAGAAGGAGGCGATATTTGGATCCTTCCGGAGGAGGCTGATACGTTGGTCACGGGAGACTTTTTCTCGTGACTTTGGACTTCCACGAGGTCCAATATTGGTGATGGCATATAAGTCCATGGAACCAGCTTCGGAATGGACTGCATGGCGGAAATGGCGCCTTTCTCCATAGATCAGGTTCTCGTCAACTCCTGCGGCAACGGGTCTCAAATGCCCATATCGTGAGTTATTCCATGTTGCTAGCCATATGTTGCTGGGGGAGGATCCAAACGATTTCTGCCTTACGAAGGAGGTCTGGCAGGTTATGCTCGCCTTGGATGCGAAATTGGTCGAGGTTGATTGGGCAGGCCTCGTGTTCGAAGGTGTCCGTGATTGCGTCCGTGCATATCCAGCTGTTCCTTTGCTTCATGGTATGCAGCTGAGCTGGTTGTTGGAGCAGTCCTTCCCGGAGCTAACAGATGGACCATCTCGCCTCCGTGGTTCCGACTTCTATTCTTCCTTTGAGTAGATTAGAATTTCCTTTGTTGTTGTTTTCCTCTTTTTTTTAATGTATGGAAATGTTAATCTTTTTCGAATATCAATGAAATCCAGTCAGCTTTTATTATAGAAACAAAAGCAAATAGACATTTCTTAGCAATCCATATGCGTTTGAACTTCCATTCGATATAACCACAAAATATCATCTGCTGCCATGTATTGTATTTGCTGAACATGTAAAGAAACCTGCTCAGCAACCTCTTCCCTTCAAATATGCTAGCAGCGACAAATAAAAATTTGCTATACTCTGGCAGACAACTTTGTTAGCAAATAAATCCAGCACTCAGAGAATATACGTAGCGTCTTCACGAAATACAGAAAGAATAAGAGTAGCATCTTATTCATCCATAGCATTATCCAACTCCATAAGACCCAACTTAATGCACAACTTCTTGAATTTGGATTCTGCTAGAGGCTTTGTAAATATGTCTACTATCTGATCTTCTGTGCATATGTACCGAACATCAATATCTTTCTTCTCCTGGTGATCACGAATAAAGTGATGACGGATATCGATGTGTTTGGTTCTTGAATGGTGGTTTGGATTCTTGGTAATGCACATCGCACTATTGTTATCACAATATATTGGCAAACATTAAGGAGAAATCCCATAGTCTTGCAATTGTTGCCTTATCCATAAAATTTGCGAACAACAGCTTCAGTGGTAGAGGTAGCAACAGAGTGCTGCTTTTTGCTGAACCAGCTAATGAGCTTGTGTCCCAGAAATTGACACGTACCGCTCGTGCTTTTCCTGTCAATTTTACATCCTCCAAAATCTGAGTCCGAGTATCCACTTAGAGCAAGACTGTCTGCTCTAGGATACCAAATTCCTAGACCTCTGTGCACTTCAAATATCGCACAATGCGTTTAGCAGTATCCAAGTGAGTCTTCTTTGGATTTGCTTGGTATCTAGCACATAATCCAACGGCAAAGGATATATCTGGTCTGCTAGCGGTGAGATACAGTAGTGAACCAATAATGCCTCTGTAGAGAGTTGGATTCACAGCATCTCCTTCCTTCTCGAGCGCAGTAATACATGTTGTGCTAATTGGAATCCTCAGACTCTTTTTCTTCTCAGGACAAAATTTCGCAATTAAATCGCGAGTATACTTCTTCTGATGGATGAAAATTCCTTCGCTAGATTGTTGAACTTGCAACCCGAGAAAATAAGACATCTTACCCATCATACTTATCTGAAAATTGCTGGTCATGAGCTCTGAAAATTTAACACATAATCCTTGATTCTTTGAGCCAAAAGTAATATCATCGACATATATTTGCACCAGCAAAATACTTCCTTCATCTTCAATGCGAAAGAGAGTCTGATCAATCCTTCCTTTTTGAAAGCCATTTTTCAGCAGGAACTTGGATAGTGTTCCATACCAAGCCCTCGGCGCTTGCTTCAATCCATATAGAGTTTTCTTGAGCCTGTACACTTGATTACCATGCTCGAAGCCTGGTGGTTGCTCAACATAGACATCCTCCTTGAGCTCACTATTCAAAAAGGGACTTTTTACGTCCATTTGCATCACATCGAACTCATGATAAGCGGCATACACGAGAAATAAGCAAATTGCCTCAAGCCTGGATACCGGAGCAAATGTCTCGTCGTAGTCTATCCCTTCGCATTGCCTATAGCCTTTAGCTACAAGACGCGCCTTATTTCTGACGACTAAGCCTGACTCATCCTTCTTGTTTTTGAACGCCCATTTAGTGCCTATAACACTTTGATGTTCTGATCTGTCTACCAGTTCCCACACATTGTTTTGTGTGAAATCAGCAAGCTCTTCATGCAAAGCGTTCACCCAATCCGGATCTAGCAGTGCTTCTTCGATCTTTTTGGGTTCTTCGCTGGAGATATAACAAGCCAGCATAGCATTCCATTGTCTTGTCATCATAGGGTCATTGACATCTCCGATGACATCTTCAAGAGGATGGGCGCGCAACCATGTTGGTCTGATTGGTCTGGTCACATTTTCTTCCCCTGCGTGACCATCGTCTTGTACATTGTTCGCCATAGCACCCTCCTGGTGCTCAGCATCTGGATTAACTTCAACCGGAATATCTGCTGCAGGATTTCCTGGGACGGGATCCTCTTCAGCAACTCTTTCAGCAACTGAAATCTCAGCAGCGCTTCTGCCAAGATCTTCATGAGTAGCCATGCCTTCCCCAAAAGGAATATCCCTTGCTGTCTCCTCTTCTTCATCATTAAGCATCTCTAGAATGTCTGATTCAACAAGGATGTTAGTAGGTGTGGCCTCAGCATGATCACTAGCATCACTGGCCTGGTCAGCAGTTTGGTCCCTTGCTGAGTGCGTCTGGTTAGGATTGCAGTCATTCATAGACTTAGTCGGATCAACACGCATATTCTTGAAAGAATTTATAAATGTTTGATCATTGACATCATCAGTCTCATGATTGCTATCCTCTTTTCTTTTGTTTTCTCTGCGCACTAAAGTAGACTCATAAAAAATAACATTGCATGTTATTTCCACAATACCGGTAGTCTTATTTAATACGCTATAACCTTTATGAGTCGGGTGCCCATAACCAAGAAGTACACCCTCATCTGACTTAGGTGAGAAAGTATTGAGTTTAGATTTTCCGTTATTGTGAATATAACATGTAGAACCGAATGCACGGAGATGAGTTATAGAGGGCTTATGACCGTTGTACACTTCGTAGGGAGTTTTGTTGAATCTTCCAGTGATAGCACTCCTATTCTGTGTATAACAGGCCGTCATGACTGCTTCCCCCCAGTACTTAGGAGGTAGTTTGGAATCAGCTAACATCGAACGAACGGCTTCCTTCAGCGTCCGATTCCTTCTTTCTACTAATTCATTCTGCTGAGGAGTTCTAGCTGTAGATCTTTCGTGTGATATTCCAGCTTCAGCACAGAAATCCATCAGTACTCCATTACAGAACTCTGTTCCATTGTCAGAGCGAATTCTCTCTACAGTAACTTCTTTATTATTCTGCTCTTTGAGAATTAGCTCCGGTAGGATAAGTTTCACCTCATCCTTGGTCTTTAAAAGTAGTACCCATGTATACCTGGAAAAATCATCAACCACCACAAGTGTATATAGATGTTTACTTACAGTGGGTGGAGTGACGGGACCGAAGAGATCCATATGAAGTAATTCTAGAATCCTCTGTGATGTTTCTTTCTCAGGATTTGTCTTAAAAGATGATTTGGTCTGCTTCCCTTGTTGGCATGCTTTGCATATACCTTCTTTGCGAAATGTCTCATTGGGCAGACCTACAACAAGCTTATTTTTGGCAAGGTAATTAATAGTTTTGAAGTTTAAATGATTGAACCTCTTGTGCCATAGCCATGTTGTCTCCTCTTTGTTCAGGGTCAGGAAGCAAGAGTGTTGCTGACCACTTTCCAAGTCAACAACATATAGGCCACCCTTTCTGATGCCTCGAAGTTTCACTTCCCCTGTAACATTGTCAGCAAATGTACAACCTGTATTGATAAATGAGACAGTATATCCATTCTCACAAAGTTGACTAATACTTAGGAGATTGTGTTTGAGGTTGGAGACGAGAGCTACGTTAACTATCCTCAACCCATTGCTATCTATGCATCCCCTTCCCACAACTTTGCCTTCACTGTTATCTCCAAACTTGACTATTGATCCATATAGAAATTTTTTCAAGTCTTAGAAGAGCTTCTCATTTCCTGTCATGTGCGCTGAACATCCGCTATCAAGGATCCACTCGTTTGATATACTTGAAGTAGTATGACCTTTTGGACCCTGTTCCTGCAACACAAATGATTAAGTTGATTTAGGTACCCGTTTAGCGTCGGGTCTTGCAAGATTAGTGATGATCATAGTTCCTTTCGGAACCCACATTTTAGTGACTTTCAAGATTTTCTTCTTGATTTCACTATTTACCATTGCTTCAACCTTTGGCTTAACATGTTTGACATGTTTATATCTTGGTGTGGTAGTGTGTTTGACCTTCCTTGCCCTTGGAAATACAAATGAATTGGGCTCAGGTCTTACATAGGTGTTCCTCCTATGTAGCGTGTTCTCCTGATATATCGGCTTTTCAGCATTATACCGATATTGCGTTCTGTGGTGAAAGGTAGGTTTAGTTGTTCTTGCGTTTGGAACAAAATGCTCAGCATACCTTGGTTTTGCTGAATACGATCTAGTATGTGTTGGATTTCGCTGAGGTCCAGCTGACACATACTTAGCATTCGTTCTATTGTTCCTCTGCTGAGGCTTAGCAGATTCGTGCACAGCATTCATTCTTGGGTTCCTCTGTTGAGGTCTATGAGTTGTATGCTTAGCAGATTCTGACTTAGGCTTCTGTTGAGGTCTAGAAGACGAATACTTAGTAGTCTCTGCGGGAGACCTCTGCTGAGATCCTACAGGCGTATTCTGCGAACGTTCATTCTTTTGCTCAGCACTTGGCTTAGCATTAGACGATTCAACAATGACAATTCCTTTCTCTTTTTCAGCATTTATAATTCTAGCAGAAACAAATAAAATTGGTTTCTCCTTAGAAGTAGTTGCTCTATCCGAATATCCAAGGCCTAAACCAGAGCGATCATTGTGATTTCTCTTTTGGCTTACAATGGCATTGAGTACTGCCTTGCTGGACGTATAATTGCAAATGCATCTTTCTTGGGGTCTGTTTTTCAAAGTAAGGTTCTCCTTTTCAAGATTATGAAAATTTGTCAATAATTCGGAGAAGTTTGCCTTAAGCTTTGAAAAATCCTCACTTTCAGACCTTAGTCTTTCGACTTCATCGGTCAAATTTGTAATTTTAAGCTTTAGCGAGGTGTTCTCCCCAATGATTTCATTTTTAATCTCATACATTTTTTAGAATTTTACACTTAGCTTCGTGAGATAGTCTTCCTCAGAATCTAAAGTGAATTCCTCTGACTCTTCTATAGTTGCAAAACTAGGAATGCTTACTGAAATTACCTCGTTGTCATCGACTGCTAGAGCCGTTTCAGCATCCTGGTTCTCATCTGCATCAGCAAACTGATCATCCACTACATTTGCCATCAGAACGAGCATGGCCTCCTCATCATCTTCCTCAGAGGAGAGATAGTATTCCTCATCATTTTCAGGGATATCCTGAGCTTCTGTTCTTGCCAAGAGCGCCCTTTTGACTGCTTTAACTGCACATCTTTCAAACCTTTCCTTTAAACACTCTCTCTCTTCTTTGCTTACTTTCGGACAATCATGCTTCAAGTGGTCAAGAGAGCCAAACTCAAAGCAAGTCCTAATCATTCGCTCAGCTGAGCGAGCAAATGAGGATGACGGCTAAGTTTCCTTGGTTTCCTTCTCGGTCTTAGCCTCCATCAGCAACTTCTGGAGCCTTTTCATTAGCTCTTCCTGCTCGCTGATCTTTAGGTCGACAGGCTGGCAACTTGAGGTCGTAGGAACCTCCTTTGTTGGTGTTGCTGGAGTGGACCTTTCTTGATTATGGTAGGGCTTTTTCAACTTAAACTTGTTGAAATCTTTCTTAGCAAAATATGCTATATCCTCAGAGCCAGCAGCGGATGTAGATGACGCTTGTGCTATAACTGCTTCATTCTTTTTGGACTGTTGTATTATAAATTCATGAGTTTTGAGTTGAGCGAATACCTCAGAAGTAGTCATGTTGTTGAGGTCTTTTTCACTCAGACTAGTCATTTTGAAAAACCAGTCATCTCTAGGATACAGCTTGGAGATGATCTTGTGGTTCATTTCTCCATTATCATACTTCTTTCCAAGATTGCTGAGTTCTCCAATAATCGTGTTGAAGCGCTCCTCCATAGCTTTTATGGATTCTCCTGCAAGCATGGAAAAAGATTCGTATTTATCTACAGCTACCTGTAGTGTGTTGCGTTTCATTTGGTCTGTCTCCTGAGAGGACTTGCACACGTATTCCCACATTTCCTTAGCAGTGTCAAGTTCAAGCGCTTTGTCTTTCATCAGCTTTGGTAGGGAATCCAGGATTAGTTTCTTTGCCACATGCTCTTGTTGATCTCTCTTCTTATCCTCACTTGTGTACTCCTCAAAAGGTTTTGGGACCATATCAGGTCTTGGGGGTCTTGGAGCCCTTGGTTCTCCTTTAGCAACATTTTCAGCAAAATCATGTCCTATAAAAGTGTTAGCTATCATGATTTTAATAGGACCTCTTACCAATACATCCGCCATCTCAGGATGTATACTCTGAAGCTGTATGAGAGCAAGCTTCTTCCATGAAGTAAAGTTCTCTCTGTCATACTACCCAAGCGAGTGGTTCAACATCTTGTCTCCTAAGCTAGATAAGTGAAACACAGAGAAACAAGTAAAAGTGCAAGGAAAATACAGATCTGGTCTTAAACGACTCAGAAGAAGTCGGTTTTTCAACCTCCTGCTCTGATACCACTTGTTGGTCCTTAAATATCAGAGTCGTCGTGTTAAGGTAGAAACACGAAATGCAGCGGAATAATTAATCGTCACTAACACTTTATGTTTTTCTTTCAAGATTAGTTAAGCTCAGAGATAGATTAGAGTTTCTTCACAGTTATACACTAGCAATATGATTGCTAGGTTTTAAGTCGTGTGAGTGGTTCGATCCAAATAGATCTACGTCCACTCCTTAGCCGAAATGCTAACAATTCCACTAGAAAAGTATACAAAAATACAAGGATTCGCCAAACACTTGTAGTAGGCGGCGAACTTTCAGACCGGCCACAACAAAGCTATCCTTCGATGATTCGTACTTTTCCAAACACAGCTACGACCAAGTCAAGGGCGGAACCTTCGTGTAACTTGACCTTCGCTGTTGATGAGGTTTTTATAGTTTCCCTCGAAACTGTTCAGGAATGCGGCTAAAAGCCCGTCGGAGTCAACCCTTTATAGGAATGACTGTTGGATCTTCCTATGATGGAAGTTATCCCAATGATTGAAGATTCTCAACCGAAGTTAAGGAATCTCTTAAAGAGAAGTGTCAGATATTCAATGAAAGACACTTCTTGATTGTTGAGAGCTTTGAATACTCTTTTTCTCACGAGCTCTCAACTGAATACTTTTTGCTTGTTCGCTTTTTTAAGGAATCTCACACTTGAGTGTTTGCGAATGTCTGTTCTGATTGAAGCAGTAGTAGAAGTAGTAGTCGATTCTCTCTTTTGGACCTTCCTTTTATAGGTGGAGATTCAAATCTTGAATCTCCATATCCGTTAGACACAACGTCTCTTTTGTCCGAGAGTGATAAGACTTGAACAGTTGCTTTTTGATATTTATCTGTACTTTCCGAGCTACTTCGGGAAAGTCTCGTCCTTTGTGTGTGCTTTTTGTTAGAACGGCAGTATAGCTTTAGCTTTTGACATTCAGCTCTGCTAATGTTCATTAGCGATCTGCTATTGTGTCTTGGTTTGCTGAACGCTTCTGTTGACATTCGAACCTTTGACGTCTTGTTCTGCTAGCATATTTCAGGGTTTGTTGAACGTTAGCAAATGCTAAGGCCTTACCATTCTGCTAGCATATGCCTTCTAGCAAACGTCGTCCTTCAAAATCTGCTACGTCCAGCAAACGTCGTCCTTCAATATCTGCTACGTCTAGCAAACATCGTCCTTCAATATCTGCTACATCTAGCAAACGTCGTCCTTCAATATCTTCTAGAAAATCCTCTAGCAGACTAATCTATTACAACTCAATTTATAACCTATACAGGACATTACAGAGTATGCTAGACTATGCTATATTTTAGCATTTGATCGACCGCTATAGTAAGGTTTGATCCAACAAAACCTTTTACAATGTGATCCTAAGGAAGATTATAGGAATTATTTCCCAACATCTCTCTAGTTCAGGGGGAAGATCAATTGGAGTAGATCAGAATAAGGACTCGTGTACTGAGTAGTCTCCTTTGTAAGGTTAGTACACCATGCTTCCTTTTCTCTCCGACTCCAGTAAGTAGTTTTCACAATATCAAAAAAGTGGAAACTGTTAGGAACTAAGTTTTAGTTCCCACCTTAATTTGAAGTTTTGATATGTCAAAACTTACTTTAGCACTAAGTTTCTAATGTTCAAAAATGTAATCCACGTATAGGATTATTTGTGTTGTAATAGAACTTAGGTGTTGAAGACCAAGCAAAGAAGATACTCAAAATTGAAGAACTATTCATGAGTGAAACTTGGTTTCACTAAGTATGACCAAGGCCTATATTGAGTTTGGGTACTCAGTATAGAGGTTATCATACTAATTTTTGAAAGTCAGTATAGGAGACACCCATACTGAGTTTTGGAATATCAGTATGGAGGCCAAAACCGAAGAGCACGTGGAACACAAGGCGAACCAATCGAAGTCAGACTTAAAGATGAGTAAATGCCAAGAAAAAGTCAGAATGATAATGTCCCATACTTGGATTCCTCAGATTGAAACTTAATCTGACAAGAGCATGTAGAAAGTACATGGAAGTACAACCTTTTCAGAGCATATCAGAGTAGACCTACCAAAGAATGGCTATGATTGGACAACATTCCTCTTAATTTTAACGATTGGAATTTTGTATTTAACGGATAGAAATTTAGACATCCAAGGATGCATTTATAAATAGCTCAACATTTCAACTAGAAAAGGTGACGAACTCTCAAGCAAAGATAAGCCTACACTCTGTCAAACATTGTTTTGAAAAGTTCTCCGATACTCCGTGTTCTTAACACAAGACATGAGCTTCCAACTCAAGTTAATAACTTCGTGCATCTGTCTAATTGCACGAGGCCGAAACTACACTTTGGTGAATATTACTTTTCTATGTAATATTCATAGCAGTTAATGTTCTACTCTAGAACATATATTCTCACGGGAGTTTCCCACCAAGCTCAGTTTTGGGAAGAACAAGTAAATATCCAACCTACCAGGAAAAAGGTTGCGGGGTGCGTCCTCAATTCAACCAGAAGGTTAAGTCAGCAAGAAATTCCAAGGTGAGTGACAACAGCAAACCGAGAGACGGAGTGCTAATGGGTTGTTCATAGATCGTAAGGAGGCTTGTAACCAAACTTAGTGGATTCCCAATTAAGTTTGGAAGAGTGCACGTAGGATATTATGTCCGAATCACTATAATATCCAGAATCCTTTACTTACCTTTATTTAAGTTTTGTATTGTCCAAGTTTCATACTTACTATAAACCCTACAATACTTAGCTAAGTATTGAAGTGCATACTTGTGAAACTTAATTACTTTATGAGCTAAACTTACTTTTCTTAAACCCAAAACTGAGTTTTAATAAGTGTTGGAGAACGAGTGTTATTCAAATTTATTTTTCGCTGAAATTATACTCTCTGATTTAAGGACCAACATGTGGTTCACGCTCCATGGTTCTTATAGACCACGGTTGTGTTGAGTCTCTTAGGACCAAATGTTTATTTCCTTGCACTCGTTTGTTTCTTGTGTTAAGCTCATGTTATACATGGATGGCACACATAGCAAAGCTTCCAAAGTATTCCCTAGAAACTTAAAATATTTAGAAGAAAAGATCATTAATAATGTTTAAGAGCATTCATGCAGAAATGGCGGATATTATAGATAACGGATCTATAATGATCACGAAGATCAACACTCAGCTCGGAGGCAACGGCGACAATGAGATCATAAAAAATCCCTATACTGAGTGGACTACAGAAGATAATGCTCGTGTTCACTTGGATGTCGTGGCCATGGAAATGATCCTACAATCCCTACCGGAGCCTCTGGTTAAAGAAGCACTGGAATATGATAATGAAAAACAGGTATGTGATTTTCTTGGTACTTTGAGTCAGGAAACGGATAAAATGAAGCGCAACAAGCTTCAAGTATGTGTGGACAAATATAAATCCTTTCAGCAGCTCTCTGGAGAGAACTTCAAATCTACGGAAGCTCGCTTTTTTTTTAATGCCATAGTATACGAGCTAAATAATCTTAGAAGAGAGTACACGATTGTTTTTTTAATGCAAAAATTCTTTCCAAGATGCCTTAGGATGACTAGTTCGTGAAAGTCACCAGCCTAAAAGAGAAAAATATGTTCAAGATGCCCACGAAGGATGTGTTCCCCCAACTTCAAGCCCATGAGTGGGATATTCAGATGGTGAACTTAAATGAAGCAGTGCGGAGTGTCAGCACGCAACCTGAAGAGGATGTTGCATTCTTTGTTAAGAGAGATTTCTAGAGGAGGCCTCAGAAGCATTACCAAGCTGACAGAGCAGTCGGACAATGCTCTGCATCAAAGTCAGCACCAACAACTTCCTACCAGAAGAAGGAGGAATAGAGCTCAATTGCTGAGCTTAAGGAACAAATGCGAAAGCTAACCAAGCTCCTGGAAAAGGCGAAAGCAAAAACTTAGAACTCACAAGGAGTTGAATTGAAGTTCAGTAAAAGACCTCCTAAATCATGCTTTGAGTGGAACTCTCCAATTTATTTGAAGTATGAGTGCCCGATGGTTTTAAAGGAGGAAAGGGAACGTCTTAGGTGGATCTTTGAGAAGAGAGCCTCTAAGGCCGTAGCAAAGGCTATGCTATTGCGCACTGAATTTCCTGATTTACCCGATAATGATGATGGCTATTATACTTCCGATGATGAGGTCTAGGAAGAACCATTCCTAGTACTTCCTGCTAAGCTAGGGGAGGATGCCTCAAATGAAGTAGAAGAAGGAGAATCAGAAGCTGAGTTATATAATTTGGTAACCACCTCAAACTCAATTTGAATTCCTGTAGCATGCATTAAAGAGGACTCTGAATCTAATTGCTCAGATTTACAGGGTGTTACACTTGAACTTATTTCCAAAGAATTCTCAAAGTTTTATAAAATCAAAAATACTTTAGATGGTGAGAATGACTCACGAAAATTTCTAATTTCAAAGTCGATAGAGAAGATGGAAGGATCGAGGTCATTTAATGAAGAGTTGACCAAGCTTAGGACGAGTGCCTGATCAAAGAGAAAGACTCAAAGGAGATCGTTCCAAAAGGAATGAAAAAGGAAGTCTTTACATCGTGGATTGGGAGAGTGGACAACCTGACACATGCCTTATCACATCAAGCTCATCCCAGGAAGGAGTTAATTGGCTATAACACAAGAGACTAAGCAACCTAAATTTTGATAAACACTCACTTTGAGCATTTACTGTTATGAATTTGCTGGATATTTCCCTTGGATTGGATCGTTCAGTGACATTTCTGTGCTTAATTCATATTCTTCTATGAAATATTACGTTTTCTTTGGTTTTGGGTTGTCTATGTAGGACTCACGCATAATCGAGTTGTTCACAGGATATGACTGAGTGCTATGGTGCCAATCGGCATTTGTTTGCATTAGGAAAAGGAAGAAGTGAGAAAATTTTGAACAAAAGTTATAGTTTCCCTTTGTGGCGGAAACAGCAACCCAAAATAAGAACTCGGCGGTCACCGAGTTCACAAATGGGTCGCCGAATTTGTATTTTCCTCCAATTGCCTATGGCACAAAGACGACAACTGACACCCACAGATGGTGGTCACCATATTTGCTTTACGAGTCGCCGAACGTGTTTTTAAGCCCAAAATTTGATGTAATTTCCATTTCTTTTTGGATTTATACAAGTTAGATATAAATATAGGGTTCCAAAGTTCAAAAATAATCATCATTCTTTATTTTGAGAGTTTTATTGTGGGGAGTGAACGGAGAACTCAGCAGAGAACAAAAAGTATGAAGATTGAAGATTCAAAATTAAAGACCACGGTTTTTAGTTCTATGTTTCCCATCACTTCCTGTATTTCTTTTTCTTTGTCGATGGAATTTAGCACATCAGGCTAAATCCACTTTGGATTCTAGGGTTTGAACCTGTGATGGATTTTATGCAATACTTTATTTAATTCGATTTTCCTTTTGCATTCTCCAGAAAAATGATTCTAGGGTTTATCAATAGGTTTTACAGGATAATTAGATTTGATAGTTTGCATATCTGAGAGGAATTTGAATTACTTAAGGGTTTAAAAATCAAAGGTTTTAATTAAGAGCAAAATTCTTTCTACGCATCCGAGAGGAGTCTTTAGGAATTTTATTTCCATGTTATGGTTTTGAATTCGAGAGAATTTCCTGATAACATATTCGTGATTAACCCATGTATTTGGAAATTTAATTGGAAATGGATTGAATAAATATTTTGCATAATTATTCATTATAGTGGATAATCCTGGAATCCTGTTATCTCCATGTTTTCTTAATTATCTTTTATTTCCTTTTCAATTATTTACTTTCGAGATTGCCTAGTTTAATAAATCAACTTTTTTATCAAGATCTCTAGATAAAAGTAAGATATATGCGTTAGAGTGCTTAATTATATTTTGAGCCTACAATCCTTGTGTTCGATAATATTTATTACTTGCCATCTATAATGGTTTGTACACTTGCAGAATAATGCGTTGCAAAATACACTATCAAGTTTTTGGCGCCTTTGTCGAGGATAGATATATAATTAACACTATTTTTGATATCAAACCATTAGTCTAAATTTTATTTTACGTATAATTTATTTTTATTTTTCTTTGTTAATCACTTTTGGTGTTTCTTTTCACGTAGTATATGCGAACCAGGTTGAAAGGTCCTCCAATTGAACCTATAGATCCAAAAATTGAAGCTACTTGTTGTAGAAACTCTACCAAAAGAACATTAGCATTCCCTATGGTTGACAATCATGTAACATAGATTGCAGAGTTGCTGATGATACTACAGGAGATGTATCTGAAGCTCCTGGAGTAGGAAGCTCAAGCAGTGCCTCACAATGCAACCATTGATGAGATGCATGAGCCTTTGACTGACCGGCATTGACTTGCTGACTTTGGGCTGATGGTGAACAACCGAACTTTGAATTGAAGACTCAGTTGATCCATACAGCTCAGCAAAATCAGTTTGGAGGGTTTCCTTCAGAAGACGCTCACGTGCACATATAGTCCTTCATATTATTGTGTGACACAGTCAAGCAGAATCTGGTGCTTGTTGACTATATCAGACTGCGGTTGTTCTCCTTTATGCTACGCGATAGAGCCCTGTCTTGCTATTTATCACTGAATCGCAACGAGATCGCAACATGGGAGGATCTCTGCAAGCAATTTGTGATCCAATTCTTCCCACCAAGCAAGATTATGAGGCTGCAGACTCAAATTGCTCAATTCAGGCAATTTTCTGGAGAGTTTCTATATGAGGCATGGGAACGTTATAAGAATATTCTTTGTGCGTGCCCATTAACATACGACACAAAATTGGCGGCCCATTAACATTTTCGGCAGTCGCCGAAAATGTAAACGAGTTGCCGAATTTGTTGAATTTATTTTTTTGGGTACGGAACATTTTCGGCGACCAGGTGCATTCTTGGCGCTCGCTGTCTCTATTTTTCGGCTCACTGTTTATGTCGAATAATTGATAAATTCAAATCTTCCTCACTTTTCTCTCTCTTCTCTCTTCATAAAAACCCACGAAAACCCTCCCCTAATTCTTAAAAAATTTGATCTCCCCAATCATAATCTCACTAATTCCTCCTACACATTGCTTCCGCATCACCTTGTGAGCGATTCAAACCTAGTAGTTAGTGATTTTTTGCCCAAAAACAAGAAAGCCCCAAATTCTAGGGTTTTGAAATTTCTCCAATTTTGCTTCGAATTTTAGGTAATTTTCGCTTTATCTCTTGTTATTTTGCGTTTAAAAGCGTTAATTCATATCCTTGTTTGCAATGTGGGTTGAATTTATGATGATTTTTGGTATTTTTTGTACTTGAACGTAAATTTAGGGGTAATTGAGTAGAATTTTGGTTGAATTGAAAAATTGGTGGTCTCATTTGCTTGATTATGCTAGTTGGAGAATTTACTTGGTGTTATTGATGCTGGAATTGTTGATTGTGATTTTTGAAGAATTTGGTGTAGAAATTTGATTGGGGAAATTGGTATATTTGGGAAATTGGTGTTGATTGCTTAGTCCTATTGATTATTAGAGGATTTGTGCTTTATTTGGCTTGTTTCGTATAGCTTCTATATTAATTTTGATCCATGGTTGAGTTTGGGGGATGTAGTGCTTCATTGTGGGTTTGAGAGTTGTGGAAATTGGGTGACATTGCCTATGTTTATATAAGTGAATTTGAGTGAACTTGTAGTTGTTTGAGTCTAGGGGATGTTATTGTCTGCATATTTAGTTATCTTTTTTGTTTTTCCTTTAAATTTCTATGTTTTGAGTTAAACACATTGAGTGCAGGACTATCATGGCACCACGACACCGCCCTGCCGCTGGCAACCAAAACGGCCTAGAATCCTATGAAATAGAGCTCCACGGGATGGAGTTCTTGGATGCCTTCAAGCGCATGGTCCTCCGGGGGGTGGAGGCCACCAGAAACTTCGACATAGAGGCCTTTCAGACCTTGGGGCTCTATGACTGCATAAAGGAATTATTGAAGATCATTGGGTGGGGGCACATTCTGAATCTAGCGGCCGCTACATACAGAAGACTAACTTTGGAGGTGATGAGTACATTTAATCTAACCACTGTGGACCGATCTATTCCGGGAGGTACAACTTTTTTGGCTATGAATGAAGATAGGCATATCACCACCCAAGAAAAAAATAGGGACTTAAGAGTCCCTAATATCGGGGACTACTGTCGATCACACGGGTTCAATGCCAAGGTCTTTTGGCCCCATCTCTGCCTTGCCGCCTATAGCAAATGGGAGTCGGGCACTTCCGAGGCCACTATCATCCGGAAACCCTATTTTTCGGGTCATCCAGCACATCCTAGCACACACTCTCTTCGCCAGGTTGGATAATAGCTCTGTTCGGGATGTAGAGCTACTTGTGATGTTGATAACTTCATTATTTCACTCACTTATCTATATTATTTCTACTATTTTATGTAGTTTTATTGAGTTTATATATATAATTCATGCATGAGTCTATTATATGTGGTGTTACGCTTGTCATGGTGTATTTTTTCAGTTTTTAGGCTTACACTGGAAAAACCTTTTCGAAAGCCATGACGTGAAAGAGTAGCAGTGAAGGGTTCTTCCACACAAGTAAATCAGGCTATTGGCGCAAGGCAATAGATATAGCTTCGAGTTAGCTTTCCAACGCAACTGGAATCGGGTCAATTAGAGTTTGGGAGACGAAGTTATGGCCAAAACCGTGAGATCGTGCAGAAGGAGCGAGAAATAACCATGTCTGGAAAGTGAAAGACCATATCGATCGACGTGGATGCTTCGCGTCAATTGACGCAAATCCTGCTAATGCAAAAATTCGATTAAACTCGAATTATATTATATTTTAGCCCCAGATTTGATAAGATACACATCCACCTTCATATATATCCTTGTAATTTCGACCTTTTCATACCTCTTCAGAATCTTTCATTCTGCAATCAAGTTTTTAGAGTTTTGAGAGTTGGGAAACACGAAACCCTTTATTTTTCTTGTAAGTTCTTTACTTTTATGCAATTTAATATGTTTTCTTTTGGATTTCTATCTGCTATGAGTGGCTAGAAACCATAGCGGGTTCTAGGGCTATGAATATTCAATTCTGAATGCATGTTTAATTTATTCAACTCAATATGCATGGTTTTTGAGTTCGTGAATTAATTTGTAGAATCTAGGATTGTGAGATCGAGAGATAATATTCATTCTAGGTATAAAGTTATTAATTGAAAGCTCGAGAGGAGAAAATTAATAACAGGAAAAGGAATTTGAAAACAATTGATTTTATGTCCTAGGGGAAGATAATAATTGTAGGGATTAAATATGTGGGTTGAAGAGGGTTGATTATTACTTTGTTATTGAGGCCGACACCTAGGCTATAATTGTCAGACCAAGAAGTTATAGTATTTTCTGATTTCCCACCAATGCTGAGTTGATTGATTTGCATATATCCTAATTGAATATTTTCCCTAGAATTTGTGTTCCTCTAATTTTGCTTTCACAAAATCTTTAATTTCCAGTATTGTTTTCTTTACTTTTGTAATACCAAAACCTTGTTTTTCATTTACTCAAACAATGAATTTCAGGACCATAATTAGTACATAGGATAATTTCCCCACACAATTCCCTTGGGTTCGACTTGTGTTATAAATTTTATTTGCCATTGTTCTTCAATTTATTTGTAGATTTTAAAGTGATCAAATTGGCGCCGTTGCCGGAGATTTGTTAGATTTTATCTTGTTATTAGTTCATTCTAGGAATTGCTGGATTGAGTTTTATTTTTCAGTACGTGTGTGTGTGTAACTTCGGTGCATCGATCGACACATACCTACGTCGATCGACGCCGATCACTCCCTTGCGTCGATTGACATAACCCTACATCGATCGATGCCAAACTGATCTCTACCTATTTTCATTTCAGGTGGTGCATGAACATGAGATCTCAAGGAAAATTGCTTGAAGCTCTCGATCCAGAGATTGAAGCATCGTGTAGGAGGAGGAGTAGAAAGAAAAAGAATGAGCAATCAAACACTCAGAATATGCAAGAAGTTGATCCGAATATGCCCCCTTTAGAGGATCCGGATGCACAACTTACGATGAGGGATGCAGTCCAATAGATGAGAGAAGAAAGGGGCGCTGAAAGATAATCCGCACTTAACAGGCAGGAGGAGCAAGAAAGAGACAGTCTGCGCCTGGATGACTCGACGAGCATCCAAATGCAATGGGAAGAAGGTACAAGCCGCAGCCCGGCAATGAGGGATTCAATATTAGCATCAACGCCAATAATTTTGAACTCAAAATCGGGTTGATTCAGATGGTTCAGCAGAACCAATTTGGAGGCAGAGCTACAGAGGACCCATACACGCATCTTAGGATATTTGTGGAGGTCTGCAACACCATCAAGCAAAACAATGTCAGACAGGATGTAATCCGACTGAGGCTGTTCTCATTTTCACTACGGGATCAAGCCCGAGCTTGGTTGACCAGATTAGACTGCAACAAGATCCAGACTTGGGAGGAACTGCGAGATAAGTTCCTCTCAAATTTCTTCCCACCCTCTATCATCATTCAGAAGAAGATGGACATTCTACAGTTCCATCAGAGGGTGGATGAATCACTGTATTAGGCATGGAGCAGATTCAATGAGCTGCTATGGAGTTGCCCCGATCATAGAGTCGATACGGAGGAGCAGGCTCACATCTTCTACCCGGGGATGAACGAGAAGACACAGGAGTCTGTGGATAATAGAGCTGGGGGATCCATCGTGAGCAAGTCTGCGGTAAAGGCATTGAAGCTGTTTAAGAAGATTACACTTCATACACAAAAATGGGCGAACCCGAGTAGGCCTTAAATCAAAGCTGTGGAAAAGATCGAGGCAGATGACTCCCTCAAGATTGAAGTTGAGAAGCTGCGAGGAGACTTAGAGAAGTTGACTGCAGGGGGTTCAACTGTTGCGGTTGCACAGGTGCAACCTGAAGCCCCTGCAGATGTGAGTTATGTGAATAGAGGAGGCTGCCCATTTTAGAATCAGCCACGACAGGGGGATACTAGTATCCGACAAGAAACCACCATGGTTTTTTTTATTCACATCCTAAGTCAGCCGAGCTACACCCATCGGGTTTCGAAGTACAAAATGGAGAAGTGGTGGAGAAGAAGGACATTGTGGATGATCTGTTGGCCAAATTCATCAAGGCCTAAGACCATCAGTTTTGGAAAGATTGAGCAAGAGATCACTAGAGTGAATACAAAGGTTGAAAGGTTTGACAAGAACCTTTAAATGATTGAAACACAGTTCAACCAAAATGACTACGCCATCGGTATCCAGCACAAGCAAGGGCAGCTTCCGAGTACGACTGAGGTGAACCCGATGGGTCAAAAACATTACAAAGCTATGACTCTGAGGTCTGGGACAAGCTATAAGGGTCTCGAGATGACTTGGGATGAATCTGGAGATGTAAGGGAGCAAAACCGTATCGGAGGTGACTGCATGTCAATCAACGCACCTCGCGCGTCGATCAAAATCAAAGATGATGGTTGTTCGAGCGATCAGGAGAGCTCGAAGAGGAAGATGTTGACCGACAGAGCCACATCGATCGACGCACCCTACGTTGATCGACGTGTGTACAAAGCCATAACGACCGATGCGACATTAAGTCGGTCGATGTTGAATCCCATTCTGGGCGAGAATTTGAGGCAATCTGTAGATCAACTCCCTCCTTTGTCGTTCCCTCAGCAGTTTGAGAACCAGAAGAAGGACTTGAAGTTCTCTAGATTTATGGAGAATTTGAGGAATGTCAGCATCAACATCCCGCTGATCGAAGCATTGAAGTAGATTCCAGGCTACATGAAGTACCTCCAGAAATTGATGAGTGGAAAGAAGCAATTCGTGGAGAATGAGATGGTGAAGATCCACGAGCAGTGCAGCCTACTACTGCAATAGCTTGTGCTCATCAAGAGAAGCGATCCTGGATGCTTCTCTATACCAGTTGAGATTGGGGGACGCACTTTCGAGAGAATACTGTGTGATATTGGGGCCAGTATAAACCTGATGCCGCACTCAATCTACTAGTGTCATAATATTGGAGAGATGAGGCCCACGACGATCACACTGCAGATGGCAGACTGGTCTGTGTCCCACCCAAAAAGTATACTAGAGGATGTGCTCATTCGGGTGGACCATCTCATTTTCCCTACAGATTTCATTGTTTACGAGATGATGGAGGACAAGAACATGCCCATGATCTTGGGGCGTGAGTTTCTCGATACTAGTGCCGCTCTTATTGACTGTCGAGGCGGCGAGATCACACTCTGGGCAAACAACGATCACCTTTGTGATCGACAAGAGCAAGAAGAAGGCGGAGTGCAATCAGATCTCCACTACTAAAGAAGGTGGTGAATCTGAGGAGGAAAATGCAGCTGCCATTGAGTAAGAGCGAGGAAAAAAAAGGGGTGAAATTGTCAACTAAGCCACTTCCTTCCGAGTTCACCACCATTGTCAAGGACCCGAAGATGCACATTGGAGTACTGCCTTGGCATCGATCGACACAGTCTGGCGTCGATCGATGCCGAGCAGCCGATGTATTACACTTCGATCCAAAGATGGATCTACAAGAAGGCTTCACGTCGATCGACACAACCCTGCATCGATCGACGTGAAATTCCAACATCCAACAATTCACGCTACGCTATATCTGAAGACTCCGGGGGATAAAAAGTTGATGTCTGAGATCAACTACCAGGTATTGTTCCCACTTTTGTCTGATTTTCAAACTTTTTCCTCTCTTTGAGTTGGAAATAAGTTTGGGGGGATGTGGACAAGAGATGGAATGTTCCATCTTCTATTTATTTGGCTTTCCATCGTTAATTTTTTTCATTTTATTCTATTGTGTGGGGAAAGTTTTGAGTTTTAATATAACCTAAATGAGATTGTGAGATTAGAATCTATTGAGGGTTGAATTTGAATTAATTGTGATTGTGGTTAGATGCCTATGAATGTAGAATGCCGCATGATAGGATATATTTGACACTTATACTTGCATGATGATTGAGCTTATTTGAAATTAACTGTCGAAGAAAAATTTTGAACCCTTGTGTGAGAAATTTGAGCCTTTATTTCGTTTGATGTGAGATTCACATGTGTGTTTTGATTTCTCAAGAACTTACCTATTTTTTGTGTTGAGACTGCATAGTGTGCACAAGTTTAGGAGATGATATTAGGCCATCTTTGTTAACCCAATATCCTAAACACTGTCCCTTTATAATAAAATTTTCCCTTGTCAGCCACTTTGAGCCAGTACAAATTTTCTTTCCTTGTCTATGAGATTAAGAAAGGTATTGCCTCGCTCGTGTCTTGAGTTGTGGTATGTATGGGGTAGATTGGTGAATTGGAGATAAGAAATGATAAATTAGTGGTTGGTGAAAGATGTATGTTAGAGAAGCATATGAAAGAATTAGAATTCTCATAAGCTCTTTGAAAAAAAATATATGATATTATGAAAGAGCATAAGAGATTCATATGAGCTAGAATAAATTTTATTAATGAAAGAGGAGTCTGTTGATGAATATGAGGAGATGGGATGAAAGAAATAAGATGGTGAGTTGAGATTTATTGAGTAATTAACTCAGTTTATTTTTAGTCACTTGGTCATATTTCCCTACCTTGTCAGAAAAAGCCTACATTACAACCTATCGAAAGTCCTTTTTGATTCAAGACTTGTGTGCACATTCTAGCAGTGGAGATATTAGAAAATTTGCAATCATATGGTAGAAATTTCTTCATACATGTTGTTGAGTGCTTTCATCTATTCCTTAAACACTTGAGAGTTGAGTGATACACTTCCTGTGAGTTCTTCTGAGTCTCTGCTCGAACCGCCGTTCGATTTGTTGGATGGCTTGCACTTTGGGTTGGCCTAGCTGGCCGACCTGATTCTTGCGGATCGATGGATCTCCCAGGGTTCTTCTGTCGTCCGTCCTTTCGGTCCAAACAAAGTCGTCCTCCAGGTTTCTCGTAACATTCTAGGTGTCTTTCCCCGAGCTCTTAGGCTCTTCGACGATTGGTTGTGCGTTGCTTGTTTGCATTTGCAGTCTTCGGTTTTCAATCTCGAGGATTTCATACTTCCTCGCCAGGTCCTCCATCCTGGCCCCCATTGTCGACCATCTACTTTGCGCTCTGCACTTGTGTTACCAACCTCGGAACATGAGGGTCCTCCAAGACGTTCGGCGGTGGCGGCAGGAAAGCCAGTTCACTGAGAGGAGTGGCGTTGAATGCTCTCATTAGATCGTTCACCGTCCCCCCCTACATTAGGTTGATGCGAGGCCCCACTGCTGGTCATGGCGGCTCGCCCTCGCCCTCGCCCTCGCCCTGGCCCAGCTCCAGCTGGAGCCCCTCGACCCGCTCTGGGATTAGATCCCCTGCCTCGACCTTCCGTCGAAGCGGTCCTCTGGTCATCAACTTCGACAGCATGGGTTTTGCCTGGATCGTCTGCCATTCCCTGCAAAGAAAATATAGAATTCGTTCTAGGGGCCCCACGGTGGGCGCCAAATTGTTGGGGTGCTTGTGTGGCTCGATCTGAAGCTGAGGCTTCTGACGGTTCGTGAGTGGCACCATATGTATCGGATAAACCAAAGCCCCGACAAACACTATTATTACTTCACGCGCTGGTCTTGCGGGAAGTCGACGTTGATAAAGAAAGCTCCGACCAACTCCCCGGGATGGTGGACGACGTTCTTTTACTTGAAGTTGGATGAAAGAGCCCCTGAGTTCCTCCATCAAGGGGAAACCTAATCAGTGGGTCGATGTTCTCATGACGATTCCTGTAGCTTGTATTTTGTTGGATCTAACTCATCGCTCGTTTTTGCAGATCCCCCATGACAAATCTCACAGCCGAGGAGCAGGCTCAGATTGATCGAGCCTACGATGTGTCAGAAAGCGATCGCCATTGGCCGATCGTCAGGAACAGTAGGTCAGTCACCGCCGAGGCCATCTTCGATAGCGAACTCCGAACCAACCCTTTTACTGAAGAAATGGCTTGAGATGGTGAGAGCCTAGGGTTTCTTGGGAGATGGCGAGAACCGGGGCATGGAATACTTCACCCCCTTGCATGGGATGAAGATGGCGAGAGCCTTCATCATCTCCAGAGTCACCGTGGACGTAGCCCCGATGACGCGATGAGTCCTCCAGTCAGAAGGGAGGACATACTCACCGGCAACTTCTAGTTCTACAAGGGCTACCCCGATCGAACTCCCGCCTGAACCAGACACTTCGCCACCAGCCATGGTTCGATCCAATCCCAAGAAAGCCTCCGATAGGACCTGATGGTCGCGGGGATTCGAACCAGAGCTCTCGCTCAACAGAACCGCTGCTCCACTCGGTCTTGGCAACTCCGGGCCCTGAAACTGCAAACTCCAATCCGGGCCTGTAAAGTCGGACAGCTTGAAAACATGGGGAGGCGACGGAGTGAACGACGGCATGAGGCCGCGCCCCTCCATTGGGGATTCTTCCCAATTTTGGGAATCGGAGTAACTCATTTTAAAATGAAATAGGAAACAAAACCCGGAATAAAGTTAACCTAGAAAAACAAGAAGAAAGATGGGAGTAGAGAGCCCCGATCAGCCTTACTCTCTACCGAGAATCTATAAACCCTAGATTGGCAAACCTCACACGAACTCGATGGTCTCACACAAAAAATAGAAATAGGAAGGAAGCCTGTTAACTTCGATTTGACGGAGAAATGAAGACCCACGAGCAAAGCACAGACGTTGCAGTTTAATCAGAGCTTAGGAGTTGATAGCCGGAAATCGTTCGCAGAAGAGGGTGAAAATTAATTGTGTTGGGAAAAGTGAGAGGGCGCCAAATTGTTGAGGGTGTGTTTGGTCAGAGATCGGAGCCCCGAGAACTATGTATGAACCGGACAGAGAATAACATAACAAGCTTGAACATAAATTATAAATAAGTGGTTTGAACGGGAATATGAATGGATTAACTAATTTAATGAACAATAAAGAACGATCTATCAGCTTTCTTTAGTTAAAAAGAGTATATGGGTAGGCTTTTCTCTCTATTCACGTATATCCCTCCATTTGTACGTACAGGGGGTATTTATAAAGGAGGGCTGTCGTCTAGAGATCGAACTCCGGGGCAGATTGATAAACCACTGGAGAGCGGGCCCCGTCAAGCTCGAACCAAAACTCTTGCACATGCAAGCTTTCATCTGGGCGCCTAGGATTGCCAGTGCCAACATCTTCTGCCGGTATACGACAATATATTTCTCCGGCTCTGAGGTCCCATCGTAGAGGACAAAGCTCGATGGGGTGAATCTGGATGGCAGTTCTGCTCCGGCAATCTCTGGTGAGAAAGGGGACTCCGCGTAGCTCTCTCGCGGTATTGTCCTCTCTAGTGGCGGAAGTCCGGGGACTTTGGCAAGTAGCGACTCAAAATATCTGAGTCTCTGCTCGAACCACCGTTCGATTTGTTGGATGGCTTGCACTTTGGGTTGGCCTAGCGGGCCGACCTGATTCTTGCGAACCGGTGGATCTCCCAGGGTTTTTCTGTCGTCCGTCCTTTCAGTCCAAACGAAGTCATCCTCCAGGTTTCTTGTAACATTCTGGGTGTCTTTCCCCGTGCTCTTGGGCTCTTCGATGATTGGTTGTGCGTTGCTTGCCTGCAGTTGCAGTCTTTTGTTTTCCCTCTCGAGGATTTCATACTTCCTCGCCAGGTCCTCCATCCTGGCCCCCATTGTCGATCATCTACTTTGCGCTCTGTACTTGTGTTACCAACCCCAAAACATGAGGGTCCTCCAAGACGTTCGGCGGTGGCAGCAGGAAAGCCAGTTCTCCGAGAGGAGTGGCGTTGAATGCTCTCATTAGATCGTTCACCGTCCCCCCTGCATTAGGTGGATGCGAGGCCCCACTGCTGGTTATGGCGGTTCGCCCTCGCCCTGCTCCCGCTGGAGCCCCTCGACTCGCTCCGGGATTAGATCCCCTGCCTCGACCTTCCGTCGGTGCGGTCCTCTGGTCATCAACTTCGACAGCATGGGTTTTGCCTGGATCGTCTGCCATTCCCTGCAAAAAAAATATAGAATTCGTTCTCGGGGCCCCACGGTGGGCGCCAAATTGTTGGGGTGCTAGTGTGGCTCGATCTGAAGCTGGGGCTTCTGACGGTTCGTGAGTGGCACCATATGTATCGGATAAACTAAAGCCCCGACAAACACTATTATTACTTCAAGCGCTGGTCTCACGCGAAGTCGACGTTGATAAAGAATGCTCCGACCAACTCCCTGGGATGGTGGACGACGTTCTTTTACTTGAAGTTGGATGAAAGAGCCCCTGAGTTCCTCCATCAGGGGGGAAACCTAATCAGTGGGTCGATGTTCTCATGACGATTCCTGTGGCTCGTATTTTGTTGGATCTAACTCATCGCTCGTTTTTGCAGACCCCCCAAGACAAATCTCATAGCCGAGGAGCAGGCTCAGATTGATCGAGCCTATGATGTGTAAGAAAGCAATCGCCATTGGCCGATTGTCAGGAACGGCAGGTCAGTCACCACCAAGGCCATCTTCGACAGCGAACTCAGAGCCACCCCTTTTACTGAAGAAATGGCTTGAGATGGTGAGAGCCTAGGGTTTCTCGGGAGATGGCGAGAATCGGGGAACGAAATACTTCACCCCCTTGCACGGGACGGAGATGGCGAGAGCCTTCATCATCTCCCGAGTCACCGTGGACATAGCCCCGATAATGCGATGAGTCCTCCAGTCAGAAGGGAGGAAATACTCACCGGCAACTTCTAGTTCTACAAGGGCTACCCCGGTCGAACTCCTGCCTGAACCAGACACTTCGCCACCAGCCATGGTTCGATCCAATCCCTGGAAAGCCTCCGATAGGACCTGATGGTCGCAGGGATTCGAACCAGAGCTCTCGCTCGACAGAACTGCTGCTCCACTCGATCCTGGCAACTCCGGGCCCTGAAACTGCAAACTCCATTTCGGGCCCGTAAAGTCGGACGGCTTGAAAACATGGGGAGGCGACGGAGTGAACGACGGCATGAGGCCGCGCCCCTCCATTGGGGATTCTTCCCGATTTTGGGAATCGGAGGAACTCATTTCAAAAAGAAATAGGAAACAAAACCCAGAATAAAGTTAACCTAGAAAAACAAGAAGAAGATGGGAGAAGAGAGCCCCGATCAGCCCTACTCTCTACCGAGAATCTATAAACCCTAGATTCGCAAACCTCACACGAACTCGATGGTCTCACACAAAAAATACAAATAGGAAGGAAGCATTTTACCTTCGAATTGACGGAGAAATGAAGACCCACAAGCAAAGCGCAGACGTTGCAGTTTAATCAAAGCTTAGGAGTTGATCGCCGGAAATCGTTCGCTGAAGAGGGTGAAAATCAATTGTGTTGGGAAAAGTGAGAGGGCGCCAAATTGTTGAGGGTGTGTTTGTTCAGAGATCGGAGCCCCGAGAACTATGAATGAACCAGACAGAGAATAACATAACAAGCTTGAACATAAATTACAAATAAATGGTTTGAACTGGAATATGAATGGATTGACTAATTTAATGAACAATAAAGAACGATCTATCAGCTTTTTTTAGTTAAAAAGAGTATATGGGTAGGATTTTCTCTCTATTGGCGTATATCCCTCCATTTGTACGTACAGGGGGTATTTAGAAAGGAGGGTTGTCGTCTAGGGTTTCCGCAGTCTTCTCTCAGCGGTTATTAAGCATCTCCGAGAGGATCAGAGTGGTTCGTCCACGTGGTGGTTGAGCTGTCCGAAAGTTCCGCAAGCTAGCCGTTATGCGTTCGCCACCCTTCTTGACCGTTAGGAACCATCATGGCAGGTCGATATTTGTATGTAGGGCTTCCTTTTTGGTAATTGGACTCCATTTACCCTTGATCGAACTTCACTTAGATTTATCGGACTGCATTTTCCCTTTGATCGAACTGCTCTTCGCGGCGAGCTTTGACCCACGTGGGCTGGGCTGGCACGATCTTACTGGGTCGGTGCCGTTGTTAACTCTCTATCGAGACTTATTGGATCCCAAATTGGGCATCTTAGCGGGCCGAATCCGGCCGGTCCCCAACAATTATTATTATTATTATTATTATTATTATTATTATTATTATTATTAT
>JAPKLW010001518.1:161783-187627 GCA_026898455.1 Plectranthus barbatus | reverse complement strand
AAACTGTCTCAGCTGTGATAACTGTTTATATCTCGCTAGGTCGAACGATCTATACGATCTTCTGTGTTCTCTTACACACCGTATGATCTCCCTATCGACGAGATAACTGGATATGTTTGTTCGCATCGTATGATTGTTAATTCAGACAGGAGTTGTTTATTGCAAGTCATTAATGATTACCAGTATATCAAACATAATATTTCCTAATATACCAATCATAATGCTTTTATGTATACAATTCCAACACGCTGATGTCAGACAGTCGAATACACCACCCTTGCGTACCAGCATGTCAAGTAGGGCTGGCAATTTCTAACACGACACAATAACCCGACACGAACCCACACGATAATAATGGGGTTAAACACAACACGATGTGACACGACACGAACACGATAATTATCTGTTAAAAACCCGAGAATTACAAGTTTAAACAATAATTACCCTTAACAAAAAATAATAATTACGTATTAACACGATATTAACACGAATCTTGTAGAGTTTTTACGTGAACCGAATCACCAAAACCAAACTGAACCGGATCGATCTATGGATATTGCCCATAATTAATTTCTCAAAACCCTAGCATGCTCCAATGAATTTAATACGAAGAATTGTGGATCGAGAGATTTACCGAAACTCCGTAGTATCTGTACCAATCTTTTGCGTTTGAATTCCAAACTTCAATTCAACCACGCGATTTCGAATTGTCTGTGGAAACATAAATTAGCAATCTAATTTCAAAACAAATTCTAAATAAAGAAATAGAGAAAGAAGAAGTTCTATTCTCCAGATCAGGTCTTCATATCTGTATCCCGGTGCTGTTCAGATCTACTACTGGTGAGGACTCCGTAGATCTGTGGCTTGAGCAGGACCAGAATTCGAAAATTCTCCTCCTTTCCCTTCTCAAAAATGGCGCCCCCTCTCTCTCTTAGGTTTAGGGTTTTTCAACTGTGTTATGACTTATGAGAGAGAGCTGTCTATTTATAGACCTAGGGTTCGAAACCCTAATGGGCCATTTTGGGCTCAATTCAGCACACTTGTTGGGCCAGGTCTGGGACCTAATGCAAATAATAAAGTGGGCCTATAAATTAATTAATTCCCATGTCCACAACCCAGGACACAATTAATTAATTAATATTAATTCTTTTTCACCACAGAATTAATACTGACCTACCCCTTTATTACCACGTTATGAGAACGGGTTGCATTAATTGAGAATCCCCATATTTAAGGTTACCGGACATTCATTAATTAATCGGAGCCTCTGACAAGCTCTAACTACAATTAATTAATATCTTATTATTCCTGAGTAGTACCACTCAAACCTTATCACTCGTGCCTGAACTTAATCAGCCTGCAGGACTTTGGCACGATGAATGTTATTGAGCTCCTCAGGGAATGTCCCCATCCTATTACTTGGATATGGTTACCTAAGTTCAGTCTCAGGCGGTACTACACGAACTGCAGTTACCCAAGATGCGGATATACGAGCACATTACTCAGGCTCTCCACCATGGCAAGTCAAAGCAACAGTCAACCCGTGCAAACCCCTAAACCTTCGTTAGGGTTTGGACTCAATCAATATAACGAGATCTTTTATTCACTGATGTCAGACAGACGAATATATCTCACTGCGGTCCATCAATATGCCACCTCTGCGTACCAGCATGTCAAGTAACCAAGACAGACTACTTATTCCGACAATGCCGCAGCCATCCGGACAGATGTATCCTCATACGCTGTCTCGGCTGTGATCAAGGTTTATGTCTCACTAGGTCAAGTGATCATACTGTCTTCTGCGATCTACAACACGCCGTATGATCGTCCCTATCGGTGAGACAAGAGGATACCATTGTTCATACATGTACGATTGTTAATAGATAGGAGAAATAAACTGTTGTATACTCATTGTAATAAATGCTTTCAGTATACAAAACCCATCAATGACACGAATACGAGAATCTTTTAATAAATAAATAATGGGTAACACGAACACGACACAACATAACAAGAACACGATATAATTATCGGATAACACGATATATTATCATATAACACGATCCGTCACGAACACAACATGAACACGACACGAAATCTTGTGTTCTTAATGGGTCGACACGATAACGACCCAACACGCACGAATTGTCAGCCCTAATGTCAAGTAACCAAAACAGACTACTTATTCCGACAATGCCGCAGCCATCTGGACAGACGTATCCTCATACACTGTCTCGGCTATGATCAAGTTTATGTCTCACTAGGTCAAGTGATCATACTATCTTCCGCGATCTACTTCACGCCGTATGATCGTCCCTATCGGTGAGACAAGAGGATACCATTGTTACATACATGTAAGATTGTTTGACAGATAGGAGAAATAAATCGTTGTATACTCATTGTAATAAATGCTTTCAGTATACAAAACCCATCAATCTCCCTCTTATACTCAAAGCAAAACTAAGCTATAACAGAGTATATAGTGCGTCTGTCTAGCCTGCTATCTCGTTAACCACTGTCAGTGGTCAGCATCCACCTCAGACCCAATTCACGAATATGTCTTTCGTAAACTCTCTATGGCAAGCTCTTTGTAAATGGATCAGCAAGGTTGTCCTTAGTGTCAATCTTCTTGATCAGCACATCACCCCTCGATACGATCTCTCGTATGATATGGTACTTTCTCTCTATGTGTTTGCTTGCCCTGTGAGACTGCGGTTCCTTTGAGTTTGCCACTACACTAGAGTTATCACAATAAATTGTGATGCTCTTCGGCGAACTCGGAATCACGCCCAACTCCAAAAGGTAGTTCCTGAGTCATACCCCCTCTTTCGAGGCTTTGGAAGCGGCGACATATTCCGCCTCCATGGTGGAGTCAGCAATGCATTTATGCTTTGAGCTCCTCAAGATACAGCTCCACCTCCCAGGGTAAACACATATCCCGAGGTTGATTTCTTCTCATCCTGGTCCCCTTGGAAATCCGAGTCCGTATAACCCGCAGGGCACAAATCCTCACTTTGATAAACTAGGCAGTAATTCCTAGTTCTCTTCAAATACTTGAGGATGTGCTTTACCGCAGTCCAATGCACCTGTCCATGGTTAGACTGATCTCTTGCTACCATGCCAACGGCATAACAAATATCTGGCCTGGTACACAGCATCGCATACATGAGGCTACCCACCGCTGAAGCGTATGGTACAAGACTCATCTCATCTTTCTCCCGCTATGTCTCGGGACACTGCCCACTAGAAAGATGAACGCCATGTCTGAAAGGTAGCAAGCCTTTCTTGGCGAGTTGCATGCTGAACCGGGCTATCACAGTATCCACATAAGATGCCTGGGATAAGCTCAACATCCTTCTCTTACGATCTCGTAAGACCTTAATCCGAAGGATGTAGTTAGCTTCTCCCATATCCTTCATTTGGAACTGTTCGGATAACCAACCCTTGATTTCCGACATCACTCCCTCGTTGTTTCCAAATAGGAGTATGTCATCAAAGTATAGTGCAAAGAAAACCACGCTCCCACTGACATAAAGTCAGTAAACACAACTTTCGTTTTCCAACTGTGCAAATTCGTAGGATTTAATCACATCGTTGAAACGTAAGTTCCACGACCTCGAAGCTTGCTTAAGTCCATACGAGGACTTCCTAAGCTTCCAGACAAGATGTTCTTCGCCTTTGCACACATAGCCCTCAGGTTGCTGCATATAGATGTCCCTACCTTCTTCAAGGTAACCGTTTAGAAAAGCAGTTTTGACATCTATCTGCCAAATCTCAAGGTCCATATGCGCAGCTATGGCAAGGATTATCCGGATGGACTTGAGCATGGCTACGGGTGAAAAGATTTCGTCATAGTCAATGCCCTCTTTCTGACTATAACCCTTTGCCACCAGTCTGGCTTTAAAAGTCGTGATTAATCCATCCGCCTCTTTCTTTCTTTTGTATACCCATTTGCCCTCTATGGCCCTAAAGCCATCCGACAAATCAATTTTCTGGTATACATCCATAGCAGTTATGGATTCAATTTCGGAATCCATGGCGACACGCCATTTATAAACATCCTTGTCTTGCACTGCCTCTTTGTAAGTCAGTGGGTCAGAGTCCTCATGTCCGTCTTCCGGACTCAAGTCCGAAGACTCTCCCACGAACATGTACCTTTTCGGCTGGAAAATAACTCTCCCACTATGACGAGGCATCGGTGCCGTGTCAGCAGTAGGTGCAGTAACTTGTGGTTCTGTGCCTTGCACTGAACAACGCGCCTGTGGTGTTGTACCCCTCACAGGTGCACCCACATTTGCACGTTCCCCTTCCCTTGGAATCGCATTCTCGTTTTCAATTTCTTGAAGAATTATATCACTCCTTGACTTGTGATTACTCACATACTCGTCCTCCAAGAATCTAGTGTTGGTGCTAACAACGACTCTCTGACTCTCAGGATAGTAAAAGTAACCACCTTTCGTTTGCCTGGGATACCCTATAAACAACATTACTTTTGACATGTTTTCTAACTTATCAGGTTCCTTCGATAGTACGTGTGCCGGACAACCCCATACTCTGAACTTGCACAAACTCGATTTGCGACCAAGGAATAGCTCAGAAGGCGTCTTAGGAGCTGATTTAGAAGGCACCACATTTAACACGTAAGCTGTTGTTTCCAATGCGTAGCCCCAAAACAAAATTGGTAAGTTTGCATAACTCATCATTGATCTTACCATCTCTAGAAGAGTCATATTCCTTCTTTCAGCTACACTGTTTTGCTGGGGAGTACCCGGTGCATTCCACTGGGATATAATCCTGTTATAAAATAAATACTGCAGAAACTCGTTACCGAGGTATTCGCCACCGCGGTCAGATCAAAGTGACTGATAGTTTTCCCGACCTTCTTTTCTACCTCAGCCTTGAACTCTTTAAATTTCTCAAAGCATTCAGACTTGTAGCGAAGCAGGTAAACATATTCGTACCTTGAGCAGTCGTCAATGAAAGTGACAAAGTACTCGTACCCTTCGCGAGCCTGCATGGACATCTGTCCACATAAGTCAGAATGGATCAATTCCAACACTTCCTCTGCTCGAGACTGACTAGCCTTGAAAGGCCTAGTTGACATCTTGCCCTCGATGCAGGATTCGCAGACTTGATAAGGTACAACCTGGACTAAGTCCAATGTATCGTCATCTGCAAGTCGTTGAATCTGCTTCAAGCTGATGTGACCCAGTCTCAAGTGCCAGAGATATGTAAGATCCTCATCAGAAGAAGTAAGTTTTCTCTTTTTAGGATTATCAATTATGGATGAATTACATGCAATACTTGCGGAAGACTTATGATTACAGTTAATAACATAGAGAGAATTATTCAGCATCTCACGACAGATAACACCGTTATTACCAATGATAGAAATACCACTATCAAAATAACTAAATATCCATCAACATAAAGTTTGGAAACAGAAATAAGGTTCCGTCGAAAATCCGATCGAAGGGAGGGAGGAGCGCCGCCGGCGCTGCGCAGGCCTGCGCACGCGCGTGCCTCGCGCCCCGCCCGCGCCACCGTCATCCCATCCTCCTGCCCTGCCGCCCCTCGCGTCGCCAGCCCCAGAGCCCCCGCACAGTGCCTGGCCGGTCTCGGCCGCACGACTGCTGCCCATCGCGCGCACGCCGCGCGGCTGCCGAGCGCCTGTACGCCGCCATGCACGGCCTACTGCCATGTCGGCGCTGTCGTGCGTCGTCGTGCGGTTCTTTGTTCTTCGTGTTCTTCGTTCTTCGTTCTCCGTTTTACAGATTTAATTTTTAAATAAAAGATTACATTGAATAAGCCTAATTACAATTTAAAAATCTAAATCTAACCACGGATTTATCTCGTGGGTGAAAAATGAATCCTTATAAAAGGGCGGATTAACCCGAGAACCACGAGGACGAAAAACATAACCATACAATCCAAAACCCATGCAATCATTCAATAATAATTATCATGCAAATCATAGGCAATATTATTTATTCCGACAGAGCCAATTAATTGAACCTGGCTCTGATACCAATTGAAGGGATTCGTGAACTGAATCACGAAGTCTGTTTGCCAAGGATCGTTAATTGGAATATCAAAAATAAATTGCTATGCATATGATTAATCCTAGCATGCTCCTATTGAATATGCATAAGGGGGTTTATGCGAAATAGTTGGATTGCAAAACCCTGAAGAACGAGTGCGCGGAGATTCCTCTTGATCTTTTCCCACGCACAAAGATTCAATTCCTAACAGATTGAGGAAATAAATCTATGAAAATTAGTAAGCAATTTTCGAAAACAAGAAGGAGAGAGAAGAAAGAAGATAATTCTCCTGATCCGATCTTTTGATCTGTATCCCAACTCAATCTGAATATCTGGTGAAGATTCCCTTCAGATTCCTTGCCCGGTTGAGAAGCAGAATTTCCTCCTCGTTTCTCAGATCTAGTCGATCACCACAGCTCCCAAATTCTGGTTTGCTGTGTGCAACTTATGATCTTGTGGTGTGTTGATATCTGAGGAACTGAGGCCTATTTATAGGAAAATACTGGACTTCTATTGGGCTTGAGTTTCATGGGCCAGACCAGGGACCAGAATGCAAATAGCAAATGAGGCCTATCAATTCATTAATTCTCATATTCAACCCAGAATATAATTAATTAATTAATATTGATTCATTCCACCAGAGAATCAATATTGTCCTACCTATTTGATACCACGTTTTGAGGTACGGGTTGCATGGGCTCGGTTTATCCCCACATTTAAGGTTACAGACATTCGTTAATTAATTTAAGCTCTGACAAGCTATTTAATTAATTAACATCTTATATTCTTGAGTCATTCCACTCAAACCTTTTCACTTATGCTTGAACTTAATCAGCCTGCAGGACTTTAGCATAGCGAACCTTTTGAGCTGCTCAGGGAATATTGTCACCATCCTATACTGGATGTGGTTACCTAGTTCCAGTACCAGACAGTCATACACAAACGACTATTACCCAAGATACAGATATACAGGCTCAACCAGAGCCTTTCACTGCAACTCAAAGTAATACACAATCTGCATATTCTTCTGTACCTTCATATAGGCTTAGGATCTCATCAAGCCATAGAGATCTAGATTCTTTTAATGTCAGAAAAAAGAATCGATCTCGACTTAGGTCCTTATCAATGTGTGCCCCACACCAACATACCAAGTCATCCAAGATAAGATGTTCATTACTGCGTATGCCGCAGCCTACACCGACAGTTTATCCTGGAACTATCTCAGTTGTGATAACCATTTATATCTCGCTAGGTCAAACGATCCATACAATCTTCCGTGATCTACTACGCACCGTATGATCTCCCTATTGACGAGATAAGAGGATAATTGCGTTTGCGACACATGTTTGTTAATTCAGATAGGAGATGAACATACAACATTTATGATTCCTAGTATATTAACCAATCGACCTTGTACATAATATATCAATCATAATGCTTTCAGTATATAAATCCCTCAATCTCCCACTTATACTCAAAGCATTATACAGGTGCTTTCAAGAGTATAACGCGTCTAAACTAATCTAGCTATTACATCAAACATTTTACGTGGTTAGCTTTGCCCTCAGCCCAAGGTTACGTACATGCATCTCGTAGACCTTTTGAGGCAGAGCCTTTGTGAATGGATCCGCTAGATTATCTTTTGTATCAATCTTCTCTACTAGCACATCACCCCTTGCTACGATTTCTCGTATAATATGGTACTTTCTTTCAATGTGTTTTGTTGCTCTGTGAGTTCGTGGTTCCTTTGAATTAGCCGCAGCTCCCGAATTATCACAATATACTGTGATGGTCTTGGGCAGCTTAGGAATCACGTCCAACTCCAGAAGGAAGTTTCAAAAGCTGCCACATATTCTGCTTCCATGGTGGAGTCAGCAATGCACTTCTGCTTTGCACTCCTCAATGATATGGCCCCACCTCCCAATGTAAACACATAGCCAGACGTGGACTTCTTTTTGTCTCGGTCTGCCTGGAAACCGAATCAGTATAACCCACAGGGCACAACTCCTCACACTGATAGACAAGACAATAGTCTCTAGTCTTTTTCAAGTATTTGAGTATGTGCTTTACTGCGGTCCAATGCGCCTGTCCAGGGTTAGACTGGTATCTCGCTACCATGCCTACAGCAAAGCAGATATCTGGCCTCGTACATGGCATTGCACAGATGAGGCTCCCCACAGCCGATGCATACGGCACATTCCTCATCTCATCTTTCTCCTTTTGTGTCACCGAACACTGATCCTTGGAAAGATGTATGCCATGTCTGAAGGGTAACTATTGGGAATTGTTCCCGAATTCTCTCATAGGACAAATTGTAAAAAGGTTTTGCTGGATCAAACCTTATTAGATGGTCGATCAATTGCTAAGATCTAGATAGTCTAGCAAACATATGTAAAGTCCTGTATAGGAAATTCTTGTGTTGTAATAGACCAGGAAGAATCGGAAGAACGCTGGAGTCTATCAATCAGGAGAATGCAAGAAGGAATCAGCATTCTAACTTCAGCAAATCAGAATCTAGCAGATTCCGAAGGATCAGGTTGCTAAAAATAACTTCAGCAAATAGCCGGAAGAAGAATGCTAAGAGATTTAGCAAACAGGGGTGTTTGCTAATGAGATAGCGGACGATCGCTAAGAAGCTTGACTGCTGAAGGAGTGAACATTTGCTAAACGACAGAGTGCAAAAAAGTTTAGCAATCAGAAAACCAATACTCAGATGCTAAAAGAGCAGATCACCAGAAAGCTAGCAGATTAACAAAAAGATAGACATCTCAAAAGTCTCAGGATCTTTACCAAGATAAGAAGTCTCGCACGACAAAAGGAAGACTTAGCAAACAACTCCACCTATTCTAAAGAAACGCAGCAACAACGTATCGAAAGGAGCCGATCTGACACAAAGTACATATAAGGACAAAAGACTTCCGTAAGTAGGTCAAAAGGACTGTACGAAGCATTTAATGCTCCGAAAGCGATCAACTCATTACGGGGAACGGAGAAGCTTCGTGTCTAACGGGTCTGGAGATTCAAATTTGAATCTCCAGATATAAAAGGCAAGTCCAACAGAGAGTCGAGACTACTGCTTCCATCACTACGCGCAAACACTTTATCTCTAAAAGATTCCTCAGACAAATCGAACAAAAAGAAGCAGTCAGTTGAGAGAAAGAGAAATAAATCACATTCAAGGCTCTCAACAACCAAGAGTGTCAACCATTGAATTCCTGACACTATCTTGTGAGATTCGTTAGTTCCGAATTGGAATCTCTAATCATTGGGATACCTTCCATTTCTGGAAGTATCTAACAGTCACTTCTCTGAAAAGAGATTGACTATCACGGGCCTTTGCCGTATCTGTCTGAAAGTTCAGAGAAACTATAAATCTCCATTGTGTCAGCGAAAGACAAGTTTTACGAAGGTGCGCCCTTGACTTGGCATGACCTGTAGCTGCTGAAAAGATTGAAGCATCGGAGGATAGCTTTGTAGTAGCCGATCCAAAAGTTCACCGCCTGCTACAAGTGTTCGGCGATTCCTTGTTCTTCACATATCTTTTTAGTGAATTCTTAGCGATTCGGCTAAGGAGTGGACGTAGATCGATTTGATCGAACCACTATAAATCTTGTGTGCTTTACTGTTTTATTGCGTTACTGTTTGGTTTATAATCTAGCAAACTCAATTTGCTAATATATTCTTGAATCAAACTAAGAACCATCTGACCCTAAAGCTAAACTTAAGAAGACATTAACAGCAAGATAATTATTCCGCTGCACTTCGTGTTTAGATTTATACACGACGACTCTGATAATTTGGGACCAACAAGTGGTATCAGAGCGGAGGTCATACCAGACTCTCCGTTTCTGAGTCACCTGTGACCTGATCTATCATTTTCCTTGCGTTGTTTTGTTCTTGTTTGTTTAGCTCAGGTACTAAAAGATCACAAGATGTTGAACCATACCCTTAACCATACCCTGCCCAAGTACAACAAGGAGAAGTTTAAAACATGGAAGAAGATGGCTACCATTCAACTTCAGAGCATACACCCTGAAATGGTAGACGTTCTAAACAAAGGTCCAATTAAAATTATGAAACCTAATCTTTTTGTAGGACAACCTGCTGAAGGACAACCAAGGCCACCACCAATGGTCGAAAAACCCTTCGATGAATACTCTAGAGAAGATAAAAAGAGAGCTCAACTGGAGCACGTTGCTCAGAAACTCATCCTTGATTCACTAACTCCCCTAATGGCAGACAAGGTGCTAGACTTCGATACAGCAAAGGAGATGTGGGACTATGTTTGCGAATCATCTCAGGAGACGGATCAAATGAAACGCAACAAAATGCAGGTAGCAGTTGACAAGTATGAATCCTTTTCCATGCAGCCAGGTGAATCAATTCAAACAATGATGGAAAGATTCAACACCATTGTCGCTGAACTAAAGAATCTTGGGAAGACGTACAACAATGGAGAGATGAATAACAAGATCATCTCCAAACTATACCCCAGAAGTGACTGGTTCGTGAAGATGACGAGCTTAAGCGAAAAAGATCTCAGCAAAATGACAACGTCTGAGGTATTCGATCAACTTAAGACTCACGAGTTTATAATACAGCAATCAAAGAAGAATGGAGCTGCTGTGGGCAAATCGTCAACCGAAAATGTTAGCAACTCGGAGGATCTAGCATATTTTGTCAAAAAGGAAGCTTGGAAAGGGAAGCAGAAAAAGCCATACTACAATAAGGAAAGGTCAACCCCAGCATCACCAGCTAAGGAGGCTGTTGCATCATCAAACTCTCAACAAGAAGACGTCAAAATCAGCGAACTAGAGGAGCAGATGAAAAGACTACATAAATTAATGCAAGAAGCAATAGCAGAAAAGGAGAACAAAGATGCTAAGCCTACATCATTTCCTCGATCCTCAGAGAGAAAGCCAAGGACATGCTTCAAGTGTAATTCTCCTGATCATCTGAAACATGAATGCCCTAAAGTTAGTCCAGAGGAGAGGGAAAGTCTCAAACAAAGGTTTGAACGAAGAGCTGTTCGAGCAATAACAAAAGCACTGTTAACCAGAACCGAAGTTCCAGACATCCCTGACAATGAAGAAGAAGAGTATTATTCATCAGGAGATGAGGAGGAGGCTATGCTGGTTCTGATGGCTGATTTCGTTGAAGATCGTTTTGCTGATGCTGACGCAGAGTGCTCAGCAAAATCTAGCTCAACAAATGACAATCAAGAGGTAACACCCAAACATGTTTCATTTCCTATCATCTTGCATCAATCCGAAAAGCCTATCTCTTCGGATTTAGAGGAAGATTATCTAACTAAGCTTTCGATAGAATTTACTAAAATGTATGAGATTAAAAATTCAATTATTGGAGAGAATACGTCTTTGAAATCAAAAGTCACACTCTTGACTGAGGAAGTCGAAAGACTAAGGTCTGAAAGTAAGGAACTCTCCGATTTGAAAGCAAATTTTTCAAAACTTTCTGAACTTTTGAAAAACTTAGAAAAAGAAAATCACGTTCTGATGAATAAACCTAAGGAAAGCTGCATTTGCACATATACGACTAGCAAAGATGTCCTGAATGCTGCTATTAGTCAGCGAAAACATCATACTGATAGATCAGGAATCGGATTTAGTCGTGGAAAGAACGTCGAACAATCTAAGCAGAAACAGATTACGTTTATTTCTGCTAGAATGCTCGATGATAAAAACAAGATAGAGGAAAAGACCGCTGCTAAGAATTCTTCTGCTAAGCAAAAACTAAGGCTTCAGCAGAACACATTCACTAAACTTCATCAGAGGTATGAGAGAAGTCATCAGACAAGTATGTCTGCTAAGGTTCACCCAAGAGCTAAAATAATTGCTCAGCAACCTGACTTAGCAAAGTCTAGAGGATATACTGAGCAGTATGTATCTACTGCAAGGACAGTAACTCCTTCCTTCTACAAAGGCAAGCAAACTCAATATCATGCTATGAGACCTTCATATAAATCATACACACCACATAGGCCGATCACCTATGTGAGACCCGAGTCCAATAGATTCTCTTCAAAAAGGACTGTGAAGGCTCATCAATCTACCACACATCACTCTCAAATTAGACATGCAAAGATTACTTATCCTAAGGGTGAGAAAGGTATTACGAGTGACGTTAAGAAAAAAATCTTGAGAATCACTCGCATGTGGGTTCCAAAAGGAACCATGACATCTGCTAATCCTGCAGGACCCGATGCTAAGCGGGTACCAAAATAAACCTTGTGATAATTGCAGGGACAGGGTCCAAGAGCAAAAGTGTCAAACTTATCGAATGAATGGATCCTTGATAGTGGTTGCTCAGGTCACATGACTGGATGTGCAGACTTGTTCTCAGAACTTCAAAGTTTCTACGGTTCCACAGTCATATTCGGTGACAATAGCAAAGGAAGAGGATGTATTGAACAAGATGGAATAAGAATAGTATTGGGAAAGTAGCCAACATGACTCTTGCTTCGTAGCATTCAACAAGGAGGAGACAAATTGGCTCTGGCACAAGAGGCTAACCCATCTGAATTTCAAAACCATCAACTTTCTTGCTAAGCATAAGCTGGTTGAAGGATTGCCCATGGAAACCTTTCGAAAAGAAGGGGTGTGCAAAGCCTGTCAACAAGGAAAGCAGACAAAGGCATCTTTCAAATCAAACCCAGCAAAAGCAACCTCAGCAAGAATCCTCGAACTTCTACACATGGACCTATTTGGTCCTGTCACTCCAGCAACCGTAGGTAAAAAGATATATACTCTTGTGGTTGTTGATGATTTTTCCAGGTACACATGGGTTCGGTTACTAAGGACCAAGGATGAAGTAAAGCTGCTACTTCCGGAGCTGATCCTAAAAGAACAAAACAGCAAGGAGGTCACTGTGAAAAGAATCAGATCAGACAATGGAACCGAGTTCTGCAATGGAGTCTTAATGGACTTTTGCGCAGAAGCCGGAATCAATCACGAAAGATCCACTGCAAGGACTCCTCAGCAGAATGGTCTAGTGGAGAGGAGAAATAGAACCTTGAAAGAAGCCGTGAGATCAATGCTTGCTGATTCAGGATTAAGTGGAAAGTATTGGGGAGAAGCTGTGATGACCGCTTGCTATACTCAAAATAGGAGCGCAATCAACGGCAGATTCAGCAAAACTCCATATGATGTATACAATGGTCGTAAGCCCTCCATAACTCATCTACGCGTTTTCGGTTCTACATGTTATATTCACAATAATGGGAAGTCAAAGCTTAACACTTTCTCGCCTAAATCTGATGAGGGTGTGTTCCTAGGATATGGACACCCTTCTCATAAAGGCTAACGAGTGTTAAACAAGACAACTCAAATTGTGGAGATAACATGCAATGTTATTTTTGATGAATCTGCTCTAGTGCGCAGAACTATTAAAGAATCAAAGGATGGTTATCTTGAGGCCAAGGATGTTGTTGATCAATCATTTTCAAACTCTTTCGAGAACTTGCAAATTGATCCAACTAGGTCTATGAATGATCCGAATCCAAATTCAACGCACTCAGCTGGAGACCAGGCTGCTGATCGGGCCAGTGATGCTAATGATCATGCTGAGGCCACAACCATCCACCTTAATGAGAATCTGGATATTATTGGAGTAATCGATGATGAAGATGATCAAACACCTCCAGATGGCCCAGAAAAACTACCGCAAGGTGCTGAGAAACCAATTGAAGAAATTAATGTGCTAGAAGACATCATTGCTGAAGATGTACATGTTGAGGTACCAAATGCTGATGGTAATCAAGATGCTGAACATCAAGATGTTGGTGAGGAACAAGTCATAGCTGACGGTAATCCACCAGGAGAAGGAAATGCTGAAAACGGATCTCCTATTCAACCAGTATGGCTACGAGCTCATCCTCTTGAGCATGTCATCGGAGATATCAACGACCCTACCCTCACAAGACAAGGGAATGCTATACTCGCTTGCTATATATCTCAAATAGAACCGCTCAAAGTAGAAGAGGCACTGAAGTCAGTAGACTGGGTAAATGCTATGCACGAAGAGCTAGCTGAATTCACAAGAAATCAAGTTTGGGAACTTGTGGACAGACCTAAACATCAAAGTGTTATTGGCACCAAGTGGGTCTTCAAGAATAAGAAGGATGAATCAGGCGTAGTTATCAGAAATAAAGCTCGCCTCGAGGCGAAGGGATATAGACAGTGTGAAGGAATTGACTACGATGCGACATTCGCACCCGTCGCTAGATTGGAAGCAATAAGGCTATTTCTAGCATATGCTGCTCACAATGAATTCCCAGTATTGCAGATGGATGTAAAGAGCGCCTTTCTAAACGGTGAACTCAAAGAAGAAGTATATGTAGGGCAACCCCCAGGCTTCGAGGAAGGAAATCAAGTCTACAGACTCAAGAAAGCTCTTTACGGACTTAAGCAAGCACCAAGAGCCTGGTATGGAACATTGTCGAAATTTCTGTTAGCAAATGGGTTTACTAAAGGGAAGATTGACCAAACCCTATTCAGAATCAAAGATGAAGGAAGTATCTTGCTAGTTCAGATTTATGTTGATGACATCATTTTTGGATCAAAGAATCAGAAGCTATGTGAGAAGTTTACTAAGCTCATGCAGAGTAATTTTCAAATGAGCATGATGGGAAGGATGTCCTATTTTCTTGGACTTCAGGTTAAACAATCATCTGAAGGTATCTTCATCCATCAAAGGAAGTATACTAGAGATCTGATTGCTAAGTATTGCCCCGAGAAAACCAAGAGTCTAAGAATACCACTCAGCACAAGTTGTCAGATAAGCATTGATGAGAGTGGAGAAGATGTGAATCCATCATTTTATCGAGGCATAATTGGATCTTTACTCTATCTAACAGCTAGCAGACCAGACATCTCGTATGCTGTAGGAGTGTGTGCTAGATAACAGGCAAATCCCAAGAAATCACATCTAGACATTGCTAAGCGGATAATTCGGTATCTGAAATGCTCAGAAGGACTAGGGATTTGGTATCCAAGATCCGATGGTTTATCACTCAGCGGATTCTCAGACTCAGACTTTGGAGGATGCAAAATCGATCGAAAAAGCACAAGTGGAACTTGTCAATTTCTTGGACACAAGCTAATAAGTTGGTTTAGCAAAAAATAACATTCTGTAGCTACATCTACCACTGAAGCAGAATACGTAGCAGCAGCAAGTTGCTGTGCTCAAGTCTTATGGATCAGGCAGCAGTTATTGGATTATGATATTGCTCCCGAATGTGTGTCTATCTACTGTGACAACAACAGTGCAATGTGCATAACCAAGAATCCGGTTCATCATTCAAGAACCAAACACATTGATATACGACATCATTTCATCCGTGATCATCAGGAGAAAGGGGACATTGATGTTCAATATATTTGTACTGAAGATCAGCTAGCAGACATCTTCACCAAGCCGCTAGCCGAAGCCAGATTCAAAGAACTATGCTTAAAGCTAGGATTGATGGAATTAGAAGAAGACATGGATGAATGAGTCCAAGCCCTCATTCTTTCTTTTTGGATTTCTTGAAGTCTAAAGAACTCACTCGAGGATTGATCAAATTCAGGATGCTAATTTTTGGGGTTTACTAAAGATATCATGGATTTGCTGGAATATGAGATGTTGAGCCTCAAACATCAGAAGTAAACAGGATTGCTGAGACGTGTCATGTTTAAGTGGAAAATAGCACACTAGCGCAGCAGACAGAGGTTTGCTATTTGAATAATTCTTACTCAGCAAAACATTCTACGAGAAGAAACTCAGCAAATGGAACTGAAGTAGCATATTAGTCGATTCATTAAAAGGAAGAGCAACACATTCCGACAACATTACATCATTACAAAAGGGAAATCAGGTATAGCCAACCCTTACATCAACATCTATTACAAAAGTCTAAGAATATTTGTTGGAGATCAGCCAACATCAGCAACAAAAGGAGGAGAGCCCAGAACATCGATCACCACGGGTTAGGAAAGTGAGGCCTCAAGGGGTAGAAGTCAGAACCCATCACAGGGAGGCCCTCAGATACAACGTGGGGGAACTTCTGCTCCAGTAACCAACTCAACTGCATGGCAGTTGGCAGAGAAAACTGAGGAAAGTGGTCGATGCACTCCTTCACTCCATCAAAGAAGAAACCCGCCCAGTCGACGTTCTTCACTTCTGCATCAATGGCCATCATGGCCCTCCAGATTCTAGGGTTGAACACATAGTTATCAGCATCAACTCCAAACGTGACATTACTGACGAGATCAAAGATAACTCTATACTCCTCCTTCAGCTCCAGACATGACGGAGTTGGCGAAAAGTCATAGATATCCGACTGCCTCCACTTGTCCCAGAAGCCGAACTCAGGTGCAGTCATATGGCGGTTGAAATCCATGATGCGAACTGGACCCCGCGGGAGACCAAATTTCTGAGCAAAGAAAGATGGCGTCCAGCAAACCAATTGGTCCCCGAAGGCGCCCCAGATAGCATCGTCAGTTGTCTCACATGAAAAGATGAAGCTTTGAAGGGCTCGTTTCTGATAACGTGCAGGAGTAGTCATCAAAAACTGGTCCAGACAACTCTCACGAAGAGCCCCCATAACAAAGTTTGCCACATGATAGTTCTCATCGTACTCAAAGAACAATCCTGATTCGTGAAGAATTTGGTTGCGAGTGACGGTTAGGTCACTCGGAGCGATGGTGACTTGGTACATCGTTGTAGAATAAGAAAAGAAATAAATACTATGCAAAAGGGTTTGAAGGAGATGGTATTCAAGAAAAAGAGTAGGACGTTATTTATAGCAAAATCGTGGCTCTCTCCATAGAGGGAACATTCTCCCAAAAGTGTCTTGTCAACTTAATTCAGGGGGTTGAAGTCGAGGAGTCTCGACAAAGGGGGGAACGCCACCTGTCTAAGTAAATCTATTTCCAGCAAGTCAACCTACCAGAGTGATACGGCGATCTCTTCCACGTATGCTTGAAAAGACACCCAAGGACATCCCAAATCCACTGATTAAGGCAGAAATCAATCGTCTTAAATAAAAGCACTTGATGACCTTTTTATGGAAAATTGGAGCTTACTTCGGAAATATGTGGTTTGTTGAAGCAAGAGATCCTTGAGGGGCTCAGCACTATTGCAAAAGAAGTTGCTAAGTGTGCTTGCTAAGTCAAGGTGTCTGCTAAGATCAAATCAGCAAACAAGGTCCGAATCGTGTTAAAACTGCTAGGACATCGAAGCAGGAGTCTATGCTACTCAAACCAAGCGTATCCGAGATGGAGCATTAAATGCACGACAGTGGCTACATCTAATCCGTAACCGCCACATCGAAAGTGCTCAAGTACTCTCGAGTAATGGGTCACACACGTCTAATCGTGCTGAACGTGTGAAATCCTAACCGTCGATAGCAATTAAAGCGGAGGAAGCGCGATCGGTGGATAATCATTCACAATACTTTCGCCTCAAATCCATAAACTCTCATTCTCTCTCATATTCAATTTCCTAAATTGTCTCCGCAACCAGTCCTCATAAACCCTATCCTTGCGTTTGCTCAACCTAAAACCCTCTCAGCATGTCTACCACAGAATCTGCTGCTAACCAAGAACCTACAATAGCTTTCTTCCGCAAACCCACACCCGATGAGAGATTACATGAAAGACATCGACCCGAATTCACCAGAATTGGGACGAAGGAGGACATTCACGAAGATCACTGTCATCACCGATTGGTCTCTCTTCTTCGCAAGAAGGCTGCCTCTGGGCTATCTGATGCCCAGAAACGCACTACTCAAGTAAATAGAGATAGGATTCTATTCACTCCTCTCGCCGCCTCAACGTTCCCTGAATTCGTCATGGAAAGGTTGGTCAAAGCCCAAGTGGTACAGTATCTCTCCACAGAACCCAAGAAATTCAGACCGCTCATGGTCGCTGAGTTCTTCGCCAGGGCAGTCATTCCCAAATAATCGTCATCCTTCACCACCTCCATTTTTGGGAACATCATCGAAGTATCGCCTGCAGTTCTAGCCCAGACATTCGGCCTTCGCAACTCCGGTGGGCGAATAATGACCAAGTATCTAATGAAGTCTGATAAGTACAAGGAACGGTGATACACCTGGAAGCGCCCAGAAGTTGAAGAGGACCTGGACCATCCATGGAAGATTTCCACCCCAATCAAAGATTTCTCTGATAATTACAAGATTCTCGCAGAATTGGTAATTAAGATGTTTCAATGCGACGCCGGATCGCATTCTGAGTTGTCTGCGAAGAAATATGGAGTGATGATGGCATTGGAGGATGGGTACAATGGAAATTGGGCTGAATTCTTTTATGAGCGTTGGCTGGATCATGCGAGAAAGAACAAGAATCTAACGCCGGGTTCTGGGACTTTCTCATCTAATGTCAGTTTTGGGCTAAAGATCAGCAAATTCCTGGAACTCATTATTCCAGAAGATGAACTTGATGAAGGAGAGGATTTGCTGACCACTGATTTCCTTCCAGTTTACAAGAAAGAAACAGCAGATGTTGTGTCTGTAGCAACATCAGACCCGCGAGCAGGGGAATTGGTTCTTCAGCACTCCTCTACTTTATCGGCAGAAGAGCTCGCTGAAATGCAGAGTAAGCTAGAAACAAAGCAATGCTTCAAAAGCTTAGAAATCATTGAGGAACTTGGAGATCTTCCAGCAGATTGACTGGATGAGATTCTTGCAAAGAAGCAAGCTGAGCAATCAGCTCCAATAATTGGTCAACTAGCAGAACCATTTAACAAGAGGAAGCAACTGGGTGATGCTGCTACTCCAAAGAAAAAGAGAACAAAGAGAAGACTCTTCACACTTGCTGAACAAGAAGCTGCTAAAACAACAACTATTCCTGTGTCCGAACTACCGTTGCCTGATAGGCTGAAAGTAATCAAGCAAAAAGAGAAGAAGAGAAAGGTCGTTGCAAGAGAAAAAGAGCACAGAGAATTCAAAAAGATGCGTGAACGGATGATCTTTGAGGAGCGTGATAAGAAGTTTCATAGCGTAAAGCAGGCACATGAGGAGAGGATTGCTAAACACCAAGGTGGCAAATCTCCGAAGGATACGGCTAAAGATGATACTGCTACAGAAACTGGCAGCGAAACCAGTTCAGATGAGTCTGCTACCCACACTCATATAGCAGTTGACCATGAGGTGATAGCAGAAGAGAATGTGGTCGATGAGATTGCTACAGAGGAAACAGCTACACAAGAAGGGATCTCTGATAAGGAGTTTGCTAAACTCCTGGCGACCGGTGCCTTTGATGAAACTCACCACATACATCACAATCGCTCTCAGAACTCAGCAGGAGACGCCATGGGTCCTCATTCACAACAAAGGACAGACGATGGAGCAGGATCCAGTGGTGCTAGCCTTCCTGAATTAACAGACACCACCCTGACTGAAGAACCTTATGCTACCATACCTGAGACAACGGCCGCCAATGTTATTGTTCCTGATTTGCCCCAGGAACATCCTGAGCAGAGCTCATTAGCAGACCAGCCAACGGAGATACATTCGGAAGCACAAACGACCGCAATCCCTTCTGATGCTAACCAAATGGAACCGCAACAGGATGCTGAGCTTAATGAGGAGCATCCATCTACTGAATCCGCCAGCAATCCTTCAGAATCCGGAGCAACCAATGCTCCAGAACCGAACAATCCATTTGGGTATGAATTTCAAACTTCTGAACATGAGTCTTCATGTCTTTCTGAATCCGATTCTGACGGAGAATCCGAGGAGATTTATAACGCCAAAATGCTGAGGAAAACAACCTCTGGATCGGATCAACTCCTTCGAGTTCCGTTCCATGGTTTGCCAGGACCTCGCTACAAATTAAGACGGATTGGGCAGTGGTGTCCTAAGGTATTCCCTGAAGAGGAGGCCAATTCAGATCTAGCCCCCATGGTTGAAGAAATTGAAATGTTTGTCCAATCAAAAATCGAGCGTGCCATTGCTGATCTCTTCCACACCGAGTTAGATGAGACAACTCCTGAAGGGCGTTTGCTAACCGAGGAGTTCCGACGGTGGAAGACATTTGACTACATCACATATCAATTGTGCTTCGAAGAAAGGATGCTAGTCATTACAACCAAAGGGCTCAATTTTTGGAGACGCGAAGAGAGATTGGAGCTTTGATTGGATTGATCAGGTTCCTGGAATGAAGCAGTTCTCGGACAAACAAGTGATGAGTAGACTTCAGGCCATCCGAGAACACCGTCTTCTTACGCAGACAGCTGGTCGACCCAAATCAACGTTTGCTCCCGATGGGTATTCCGATGCTAGAGTGGAATTGTCAAAATGCCAAGCACGAGCTGCTGTCGCCTATAGGAAACGGCAGATGGACTATGAGCTTCAGCGAGCTGAAAGATTCAAAGCTCGGATAGCAGCAAGAGCAACGGAGCGTAACGCTCTTGAATTTAGCAACAAGGACAAACAACTTGCTAAATTCTTCAACATTGATATCGCGCAAGTGGTTAGCGAAGTTCAAGAGGCAGAGGCTAAGAGAATTGCACAAGCCATAGAGGCTGCTCAGCGGATCGCGAATGAGGAGCACATCTATCAAACACAAGTGACTACACTACCTGCTCCGATTCAGCACTTGCCCATTCCATCACATCAAGAGCTTATTACACCCACGACCTTCCTCACTACTCCGATAAGTTCTATTCAACTCCCTTTTCCTATCCAATTGACTGCTGAGTTAGCTAGTGCTTTCACCTCCTTCGTACAACTTAAGATAAATGAGAGAGTGGAGGAATCATCAATACAATTGTGTCGGGAGCTTGATGAAGTCAGAAGCGAAGTATCCACTGTACGAGCAGCGGTTGCTGAAACCAATATGACCGTCTCTGAGAACAAGACAAGTCTGGAGGCTGTTCAAAAAGACATAGCTGAGACCAAGACATCTCTGATGGAGACCATGGCATCCTATGGTACCAACTTTTTGGCTGCAATCAAAGAGGGGGAAGAAAGAAGAAAGGCTGACCAAGAGAGACGAAGAAAAGAAGATGAGGAGTTAGCCGCAAGAAAAGAGGAGATAAGGAGGAAAGAAGAAGAAGCGAAGGAAGAGTTGAGAAGGAAAGAGCATGAAGCTAAAGAAGAACTGAAAAGAAAGGAGCACGAACTCCAAATAAAGAAATTGGAAATGGAGCAAGAAAAGCTTGCTAAGCAATTGGAACGAGAAGCTGCTGAAAGAGAAAATAGCTCAAACCTCTTTGCGGAGTTTGCAAAGTTCACCATGGAAAGACTTGCTGATATCCAGAAAGGCAACCCATCGAATCTAGAAAACCCAGCAGACAGCGAGAAGGACAAGCCAGCACCTAGCTCGTAAAATTCTTAGACACATACTTTTCTTGAAACTTGTTGCTTCATTTTCATGTCTAGTTTTTCGATTCAATTTGTACGCAGAACTACTACATCATATATAAAATTGAATCGGATCTAGACAAAATCTCTTTGTCCACTTCTGATTTTTCTGGCGTTCTAAGGTTGAAATACACTTTTTGTGTATTCAACAAAATTGCATGTGGATATTGAGATCATGTTTTTTTTGGTTGATTGAATGTCTGCTAATTACATAAATGCTAGAAATTCTAGCATATTACCTCTTGCAGCATTCACTTATGCTAAACGAGAAATATGCCCAAGCACTTGTTAAGGGGGAATTCTATTTTTTTTAATCAACCTTTTTGCTAGAACCAAGATAGACGAACTCTGAGTTAGTTTGAAATATTTTAGGAAATCATTGTAAAACTCAGATATTCTTCTTCTCATGGTCAGCAAATGATCGAAAGCTTTGATCGCACCAAAAAGGGGGAAATTGTTGGGAATTGTTCCCGAATTCTCTCATAGGACAAATTGTAAAAAGGTTTTGCTGGATCAAACCTTATTAGATGGTCGATCATTTGCTAAGATCTAGATAGTCTAGCAAACATATGTAAAGTCCTGTATAGGAAATTCTTGTGTTGTAATAGACCAGGAAGAATCGGAAGAACGCTGGAGCCTATCAATCAGGAGAATGCAAGAAGGAATCAGCATTCTAACTTCAGCAAATCAGAATCTAGCAGATTCCGAAGGATCAGGTTGCTAAAAATAACTTCAGCAAATAGCCGGAAGAAGAATGCTAAGAGATTTAGCAAACAGGGGTGTTTGCTAATGAGATAGCGGACGATCGCTAAGAAGCTTGACTGCTGAAGGAGTGAACATTTGCTAAACGACAGAGTGCAAAAAAGTTTAGCAATTAGAAAACAAATACTCAGATGCTAAAAGAACAATTGCTAAAGAGTTAGCAATTGGTTATAAGACAGATTGCTAAAATGCTAGCAGATCACCAGAAAGCTAGCAGACTGCTATAAAAATAGCAGATTAACAAAAAGATAGACATCTCAAAAGTCTCAGGATCTTTACCAAGATAAGAAGTCTCGCACGACAAAAGGAAGACTTAGCAAACAACTCCACCTATTCTAAAGAAACGCAGCAACAACGTATCGAAAGGAGCCGTTCTGACACAAAGTACATATAAGGACAAAAGACTTCCGTAAGTAGGTCAAAAGGACTGTACGAAGCATTTAATGCTCCGAAAGCGATCAACTCATTACGGGAACGGAGAAGCTTCGTGTCTAACAGGTCTGGAGATTCAAATTTGAATCTCCAGATATAAAAAGCAAGTCCAACAGAGAGTCGAGACTACTGCTTCCATCACTACACGCAAACACTTTATCTCTAAAAGATTCCTCAGACAAATCGAACAAAAAGAAGCAGTCAGTTGAGAGAAAGAGAAATAAATCACATTCAAGGCTCTCAACAACCAAGAGTGTCAACCATTGAATTCCTGACACTATCTTGTGAGATTCGTTAGCTCCGAATTGGAATCTCTAATCATTGGGATACCTTCCATTTCTGGAAGTATCTAACAGTCACTTCTCTGAAAAGAGATTGACTATCACGGGCCTTTGCCGTATCTATCTGAAAGTTCGGAGAAACTATAAATCTCCATTGTGTCAGCGAAGAACAAGTTTTACGAAGGTGCGCCCTTGACTTGGCCTGACCTGTAGCTGCTGAAAAGATTGAAGCATCGGAGGATAGCTTTGTAGTAGCCGATCCAAAAGTTCACCGCCTGCTACAAGTGTTCGGCGATTCCTTGTTCTTCACATATCTTTTTAGTGAATTCTTAGCAATTCGGCTAAGGAGTGGACGTAGATCGATTTGATCGAACCACTATAAATCTTGTGTGCTTTACTGTTTTATTGCGTTACTGTTTGGTTTATAATCTAGCAAACTCAATTTGCTAATATATTCTTGAATCAAACTAAGAACCATCTGACCCTAAAGCTAAACTTAAGAAGACATTAACAGCAAGATAATTATTCCGCTGCACTTCGTGTTTAGATTTATACACGACGACTCTGATAATTTGGGACCAACAGTAACAGACCTTTCTTGGCATTTTTCATGCTAAAACGGGCAATCACAGTATCCACGTATGATCCTTGAGACAAGGTCAGCATCCTCTTATTGCGCTTTCGCAATACTTTTACCCCTAGGATGTATCCTGCCTCCCCAAGGTCCTTCATATGAAACTGTTTGGATAACCACCCCTTTATGCCCGACAATACTTCCACATTGTCGCCAAATAGGAGAATATCATCTACATAAAGTGCAAGGAACACCACGCTTCCGCTGACACATAGAAGGTACACGCAACTCTCGTTTGAACATTGTGAAAATCCATATGATTTAATCACTTCATCAAAATGCAGATTCCATGACCGTGAAGCTTATTTAAGTCCATACAGCGACTTCATTAGCTTCCAGACTAAATGTTCTTCGCCCTTCTGCACATAACCTTCTGGCTGTTGCATATAGATGTCCCTACCTTCTTCAAGGTACCCATTCAGAAATGCGGTTTTGACATCCATCTGCCAGATTTCTAGGTCCTTATGTGCTGCTATGGCTAGGAGTATACGAATGGACTTAAGCATGGCTACCGGTGAGTAGGTCTCGTCATAGTCTACACCTTCTTTCTGACTATAACCCTTTGCGACCAGCCTTGCTTTGAAAGCTGTAATTTCACCATTCGCTCCTTTCATTCTTTTGTATACCCTTTTGCACCCTATGGCTCGACAGTCATCTGGCAAATCAGTTTTCTAGTATACATCCATAGTCGTAATGGATTCTATTTCCGAATCCATGGCGATCAGCTATTTGTCTGCATCTTTATCAGATACCGCCTCGTCATATGTCCAGGGATCGGTATCATCCAATCCATTTTCCGAGATCAAGTCAGAGGACTCTCCCACGAACATGTACCTTTCGGGTTGGTGGACAACCCTCCCACTGCGACGAGGCATCTGAACCGTGTCAGTAGTTGGCACAGTACGCGTTGGTCCCATGCCTTGCTTTTGGTATAGCCTCACCTGTTACAGGTGGATTTACCACTACACTGGGCTTTCCTGATGGAATTGCTTCATTATCCTCTTGCTCGTGGAGGATAATTTCACTCTCGGATCTGTGGTTTCTTACATATCCGTCCTCCAAGAATCTTGCGTTGGTAATGACAACGACTTTTTGATTCTCAGGACAATAAAAGTAACCACCTTTCATTTGCCTGGGATATCCTACAAACAGCATCAGCTTACACCTACTTTCTAACTTATCAAGTTCCTTTGTCAGCACATATGCTGGACAACCCCAAACCCTCACTCTGTACAAACTTGGCTTTCGCCCATACCAGAGTTCCAGAGACGTTTTAGGAACTGATTTAGAAGGTACCAGGTTAAGCAAGTAGGCCGCTGTCTCCAAGGCATATCCCCAAAACGAAATCGGCAAGCTTGCATAACTCATCATCGACCTGACCATTTCCAAGAGAGTTCTATTTCTTCTTTCCTCTACACCATTTTGTTGAGGGGTTCCTGGTGCAGTCCACTGGGATGTAATCCTGTTGTCTGACAAGTACTGCAAGAACTCGTTACTGAGGTATTCTCCACCACGATCTGATCGTTGATAACTCTTGAAAAAGAGTTATATTCTCTTGATTTTAGTTCATTTTAGAGAGTCTTTCGTCTATGTTTAACCAAATAAATGTTGTTTTAGTCTTGTATTTAGTTGTTTGAGTCCTTGTATGTTTATTTCGTGTTTTGGAGTAAATAACGTTGTTTTTGGAGGGTTTAGAGTGAATTGCCGTGCAGGAAATTGCCTTATTTTCGAAGTCTATGCTGGAGCAAAGAAAGAAGATGTTGTAGCACGATTGAGCTGAACCAGTTTCAGTCAACTTGGTCAAAAATTCGGGAATGACATGGATAAAGTCAATTCTGCTGAGCTGGGTGTGCGAAAATACCAGGAATTTACCTATTTTTCCAATGACAATTTGGGAATGTTCCTAAAAGTGGAAACCTAGAATTGGGGAGGGATATAAAAGCCCAAATGAGAGAGAAAGAAGGGGACTTCCACACTTTTCCATCACAATAAAATCGAGCTGAGAGAGGAATTTCTCAACTGGGAACGAGAAGGACTCGCGACAGAGGAAGGAGACGAGCGGCAGCTCCGTCATCGCCGACGAGAAGCCAGCTTGGGGCTGAGGACTCGTCCCTTGTTGCGGCCAATCGAAGGGGGATTCTTCCTCTTGTTCACCTTATCTTTAAATTTGCGTCTTTAATTATGGATTTCAGTTCCCAAAACATGATTTCAGCTCTCACCCTTGTAAATATGAGCTAATTTAGTAGACCTTGGCTATGGATAAAACTTGTTTGAGTTGAACCGAATGTTATGCATTGTGAATGGAATGG